>LTAE01000571.1:43648-81301 GCA_001647135.1 Pontederia paniculata
TTTTTTTTTTTTTTTTTGTATATCACATGTTGGATGATAAGGAATTTGCAGTTCACTGATCAAAAAGGAAATTTTGATATGTTTGTCTCTCTCTTTTTTTTATTTTGCAGCTAATGCGGGATCCAATAAGGCAGCGTCAAGCAGCACATCTTTGAACACGAGGAAGCTTGATGAGGAAACAGAGAACCTTTCTCGTGAGTATCCAATTGTTTTCCCAGCATCTTATTGTTGCAATCCGATCTCCTGTTAGCTAGTAGAAATTTAAATTTATGGTTTATTCAAATAAGAAATTGATCTTGATCTTGATCTTGGCATGTTAAAATTCTCCTTTTTAAATCATATTGCCATTTTAAAGTCGGTTGGCCCTTTTTTACAGTGTATTGTAGAGGGTTATAGGCTTCATCTAATTCTGTAGTTGTACTGTTTTGGTTTTCTCACGGTTGCAGTCTACTGTTATAAGATGGAGTGATGCTCAAGCATAAGCATGCATGGTTAGGGTCAACAAGTTGCATTTCCACTCAATTATTTCTCATCTAGGTTCTGTGGTTATTGAATGCCATACTCTTCTGAATCATGAGATTCTATAATGCTGGTGCCTCTCTTTTTCAATAGTTATTGCATTTCAATCTGATTTATAGTTATATAACTAGGTAATTAATTCTTTAGTATCCCACATAGTAAAACATCTGGAAGGGAATTAAAAACTGTGTCGCTTTATCTTGTTTTTATGTAGTTCCTCCTGATGCTAATCTGGATTTACGTATTGTCTCAACTTAACCTTCTGAGTGGCCGTAATATATGCTCTCTTGATGTGCTAAACTATGAATGCGATAGTTAAATTGTATATGCTTTGACACAAGGGAGTTGAAAATCTGAATCTGATGGACTAATGTGTTGTACATTCACTGGTCTTTCTCTCTCCCTCCCCCTATGTGTGCATGTATAAACTCGACCCTGCAGATCTTAAGCTTATTATGCATGTGCTCTCTAAGATTTTTCTCCTTCTGAATATTTCATTCTATAGTTTCTATTGTTAAAATTTGATCTACTTAATTTTATTTTTGTTCTTTAAAAGGTGCATCCACCCATTGTCCATAGATGTTTCAATCATCCTATCTTTTGTACCATTTATATATCCATATTGGATTGTATGTGCTGATGATCTACAGTGGCCCCAAACGTGGTCACTTACTTACCTATTATGTGATGTCGTCTTGTGAACTTATATTCCACATTTTTTAGAATTTATCCATAATAATATAGATATAAATCCATGCTTTGATACATGAACCCAAGATGTCTACCTCTACCAGTCTTATTTTTGTTAACCTAAGATGTCTGTATAAGTTTAAACATAGCATATCTACCTCTACCTGTCTTATATTTGTTCTGAATATGATTGTTTTATGTTATAGTCCCCAATACAAATCTAAGGTTGAAACTTCTTTTCTGAATTAACAAGATGAGAGAGTGCCAAGCGAAATGAAGAAGCTGATCATGCAAGGTCGACTGGATAAAAAGTTAACCCAGGCTCAGCTTGCACAGGTGCTTATAGTTCTTCGGTCCTATTATTTTATATCTTTCTACATCCAATGAATATCATATTTTTAGCCTCAAGAAAATATTTAACTTTTCTGTAATGTTTCAGCTGATAAATGAGAAGCCCCAAATAATTCAGGAATACGAGTCAGGGAAGGCTATTCCAAACCAACAGGTCATTAATAAGCTAGAAAGAGTGCTGGGAGTAAAACTGCGAGGTAAAAAGTAATAGACATCATTGGCCTACCATCATGAGAAGATGATCATGAAGGAAATCTTAATCATCTGGGTCTGATTTGGTATTTGTGGAGTTCATCAAACCCTGCTTTTAAGATATTTTCTTGTATGTTGGGTGTTACATCTGTGACTTGACAATATCGAAATGCAATGGCAACTTTGATGGTTTGCTTTTATCCCCTTGTGTATATCTGGATGTCCCTTTTTTTTCTTTGTATTGACACTATCTGCTCCTAGCATATGTCGGTTTCCCCAAAAACTTTGTTGAAACTTTTCATACATCTTGCTAATTCATTAATTGATTGTGGCTTTAGATCTTGCATAACTAAAAAAAAAACAATTTAAGTTCATTTATTGGTCCCAAGAGTGGACAGGGGTTGGTATGTGCAATGTTCCATTAGTTATAATATTGTGAAACTCACTGTATTGGCTGGAGTTCCGTCAAATTCATTACATCAAAAGTATGCTCATCAGCATTTGGCAAATGCAACTTCGCCTCTTTGGCAGCTATGTAAACTCTGGAAGGAGGAAGAATGGAAAACCGGTGGGACCAAAGCTCCAAATAAGTTCCCTTGCACATTGGACTTTTTAGCTAGGATCTAAATGGTATTGTTTGCAAGCTGGTTATGCTATCCAACAACAGGCTTTATGAAATCCAAGTAGCATTCTATTAAGTTTCATTAGATAGCGAATCTAACACTTCTAATTATAATACAACATGCTGCTAAACTATGAATGCGATAGTTAAATTGTATAAGTTCTCAGCTCTTTTGGCTTTACATGTTGATAACACGTAAGACGGTTGTCAGGATCCGAAGCTCAGGAATTTGATATTCTAACGAATTGGTCAAACTAAACATGGTCATCACAATTGCTAGAAAAAAAAATTCTTCCAGATTGATGCATTTGAAGAGTCATACAGGCCGTCAAAATGAAATATAATACAACACCTCAACCCAGTGAGCAAATAGATAAAACGGAATAGAGCCAGGCTAATGATGTATCATGATAATTTCAATTCTTGGGAAGTCGTTATTCACATGCAATTTTTGTACCAAAGCTAGTAAGGCATATGGCAAATGCCTGGAAGGCAGAGAGAGGTTGGCGGTAATCCATGGTAAACATATCATCACCAACCTTGCCAAACTGCAAAAGCACTGTTTCCTCATCTCCAATCCCCCATGGCTGACTAGCATCTTTGGTAGCCACTAATTGAAAATTCTTGACTGAGGCCACTGTGACCCGACCATGGAAATTCAAACACCAGCACTGAAGGTGCTCATGCCACCGTGGAGCTTTGTTCCTCAAGACTGTATTTGCACCCGGGTTCTGAATCTTTGATTTCTGGGATTTTTCCTCAGATCTGTCCTGCAATGAAGGGCACTGCAGAGTGCAGTGCATCCTTCTTGGTCCTCTCGTTTTTAGAAGGTTGAATTTGTATGAGACACGCCCAATTTCGAAGTTACCAGAAGAAACTTGTGGGCTAATTTGCTTGCTTGCAAAACGTCGGCTTGAACGACTGCTCGATGCTTTTGCACCATCATAAGGAGGATAGCTGTCATAGATTACAAAATTTGTACCCAAGAAATCTGATCTGCAAGGTAAATACAAGAATTTACAAACTATGGACTTCGCTTATCAGATGCAAAATTGCTATCTGACCCTGGAATTACCAAAAGTGGAGCAGAGCTAAAGAAGACAGATAAAATCGGGAATCCAACCAAATGAGGGTTTCTTTGGTTTGATTTTATAAAACTCAGCATTAAAATGGTTGTGAAGTACAATAGTAATGGTGGGTACAGTCTTGCTGAAATTTGGACAAACAGCACATCCAGAAAACTTAACAGTTAAGAAAAGCTGAAAGAATAGTGATAAGACTAACCTCAATTTTCCAACATATGCATTACTCCCCTGGGATAAGTCATCAGCATCAAGTGAGATGATATACTCAGTGTGGGCACCACGCCTAAACCGTCGAGCTGCCAAAAGAAACTTCCCTTTGTCTATGGAAGCTGTGAGAACAATGCAATATCACATATTAGATGTCAAGCACCAAGGACAAAATGTTTATATTGCTCTGCTAATACAAGTGGTTAGCGGAACAGAAGATAAATGAAAATTTATGAACTCGCACAATAAAATAACAAACAGGATCCTTTGTTAATGACCATTTTCAGAGAAACCTTTTAACATGGTTTTGAACTCCATGAGTAATTAAAGAACTCGGGTAGGAAAAACAAATAAAAGTATTTTTACCAGGAAAAGCAAACAAAAGTTCTCTAGCAAACAAGGAGGATGATGCTAACCCATCAAATGTGAGAAAGAAGAGAAAACCATTTGCAGACATCAAGCAGATAAACATTGGACATAGTAAATGGACTCTAAAGGAATCAAACTCCAAACAAAGCATAAGAGAACATGAAATAATCCATTCTCATTTTCGCCTCCTCAGAAGGTTCCTAATGGGCCAATCAGATGACAAAACAGATACATCAGACATCAGATACCAAACGAGAATAATGTTTCACTTTGAAAGTCAGGATTGCCTAATTAAAAATACTAGAATATTTCCTGCATGGTAGGTACAGTTCTTCACAAACACTTGAAGAAGCAATGCACAAAGATTGATCTATCTATTTTCGCAGCTATGATGAGTTAATATCATTGGGTACAACGAGGAAGATTGTGTAAAACCAGCGTTGCTGGTTTCTCACATTTGAAAAATGATTGATCAGTTGCATTATACATCTCTTTAAGTCCTCGAAGATAAATTTCCCCAATCATCTTGTACAATCATTACATTACTTTTTACCTACAAGCATGATGGTTGCTAGTAGAAGAGAGAACTGCTAATAATTTAAGTTGAGTTACAGAATCGATCAACCAATAAAGAATCCAGAAACCACATACAAATGTTGCACATATCGAATTGACAAAGGAGTAGAATGATCAGCATTCTACACACCTCTGCATTCAATTTAATAACTAAATTGGTCAGCCGTCCTCTCTCTTAAGAAAATGTCAGCTTTCACCCCTCAAAAAAATGCCAGCTTTCATACTTAAACAATTGGCATTCTTAATGCCAAATTGATCAAATAAAACCTCCACTTTACAGATAGATTTTCCCTTGTGGTATTACTAATTCATTCTCTGTCATTTACAAGCAATAGAGCAGTGGTTCTATGTGTACTTACTTTGCGTCAAACCAAGATGCAAATAGAACGTTGAATTCTTCTTGTTCCTCTTGATAAAGCACTGGATTGGAGAATCCCTCGGTCCCGGCTGCATTAAAACCCAAATCCCACAAACATTATCAAATGCAAAAAAAAGAAGAAGACACAAATATCTCAAAAATATCAAAGAAGAACAAGATAAAGAGATTAAAAGTTCGATCAGTCCAATCACGATTTTATTGAAAGGTGGTATTCCAAATCTCATCCAGATCCACTTTCTAAATCGCAACGGGGAGATTTGACAAAGCCGAGAAAAGAGCAACCAGAAGAGAGAGAACGAAAGGGCCGTCCAACCTCTTTGAGAGACGAAGGGAAGGTGATCTTGCCGGTCTCAAGAGGCGGCCTGACGACCTCCCGCGCAACCTCCCGCCACCTCCGGCAGACGCAGGCACAGGAAACCACGTCCTTCCTCCCGGGCCACCGCTCGCCGTCGGCCTCCAGCCGCCGCACGATGTCGCTCAACAGCTCTGGCAGCATCGTCGCCCACCGCCCCTCCTCTCCCTCTCCCTCCGCCGCGACCAGCGCCCCTCCATCCGCTCTTCCGTCCTCTTTGATCTCCCCCTCCTCCTCGCGGTCTCCTCGGCCGCCGGCCGGCCGCGCCCGGCGGGGGAAGCTTCCGGAACCCCCGGAGAGATCAAAGGAGGGCGGCGAGTCCCACGGTCGGAATGCCGGCCGTCGCCGAGTCGACATCGCCGTGAAGCCCTCGTTCGTCTCCTCCTCCGCTATTTGGAATTTGGTCGGAGAGAGAGAGAGAGGAGAGAGAGAGAAGGTGGAGCTTCTCTTACGGCCCCCTTTTTAAACAAACACACGCTCTAATAATAATTAGAACTACTAATTATTTATTATATCTAATAATAAATTACATTAAATACATGTAGTTGACTAATAGTTTCTAAAAAGAGCCCTCTAATTAATTTATAAAATTTTAATTTCATAAAATTTATGAGAAAATTTAGTTGCTTTAAAGAAAATTACGAGAAAAAAAACATTTCGTTGCACAATTTTTTGTTGACTTTGGGAAATTAATTTTTAAAATATTTAAATTAATCAAATGCTAATTTTTTTTGTTTGTAAATGCAAATTTTATCTCGAAAATTACGACATTGTTGAGAGTGAGCTTTCTAATTTTAAGTTTAGTGAAATACGGGAGTAAATATAAGTGTAATAGTCCATTTTATTATATATATATGTATATATATATATATATATATATATATATATATAATTCATTCCTTTGAAGCTTTGAACAGGTCGTCTTTTTGGACTGCATTGTTGTCTTTGTCAAAGAAGTCTACTTGAACTGTATTGTTCTAATGTAGTCCTCCAAAATAATAATAATTATTATTATGTTATTTTTGTAATTAATGTCGCCATTTTGAACAAGTTGTTATCTGTCATTATATCTTTAACTATACTAAAGTTTTGGTAGAGCATTTAAGTTTGTATACTAGTTAATAGAATAGAAAGATATTTTAGGAACCACAGATATGTGCATGATCTTTGGATTTTTGATAAATCAGTTCAAATAGTATTTTGAATTAATTAAAAAGTAATGATAGGACTTGAAAAGTTGATTTGATAGGTAGGTAGATTCTAAATGATATTTGAGAATAAAAAAAAGATATATTATTTAATAATAAATAATATGTTAAATTAAAAAATATTATGATATTTTATAAAATAGTTCAGAATACTATCATAAATATTTTTTAATAAATGGTAAAGTAACAAAAAATATCATAATATTTTATGCATAACACTTATAGTGAGGTACAATAATTTATGTATTGTGTTAAACTTAAATCAAAAGTAATTTACGAACATATTAAGTAAGAAATTAAATTAAATTAAGGTCGAATAATTTAAAAAGATAAAAAAATAGTGAATTAATTAATAATTGATAATTATGTTATTCAGTTAATTTAAAATTGAATTTTAATTATATTATGTTAAATATAAAAAAACCTGGAGGACAGTACTTGTCATGTAAAAAAATGGTTAATTATTGTTTTCAGCAGAACTATAATAAAAAAATGAGAATTTTGAGTCGTGTCATCTCGAATTTTTGCTTGAGTTCTTGATTTGATTCTCATAAACGTCATATAAATTTCGATCGAATTCCCAGAACCAAATACAACTAATTGTGAATCTCATTAACCATATATTATAATTTTAATTATTTATATTTACTGGCTTTCTTACTAATTCAATTCAAAGTATTATTCTTTCAACAAAAGAAAATAATTTTGTGATTTATTTTAATTGAAACTCATAACACTTTATTAAATATTTTATCATTTGTTAGTAAATAAGCGTGGCCTCGTTTATTCGTTACCTTTATTTTTGTCCTAAAAAACATATATTAAACAGCTTCTACAAACTTATGGCCTCATTTGGTTGGGGAATAAGACCTGGATTAAGGTCTTATTCTTCACTTTTTAACCAAACACCCATTTAATTTATCTGGTGGGACCCATAACATTTATTGTGCAAGGAATAAAAAAATAGAGATAGATATATTTCATCTCTCATGTAGATTAGGCTTATTCTTGCCGAATTAAGAAAATGAGACTATCTTATGGATTAAAAAAAAGTTAGTCCATCTATAGTAACTTTACAACCAAATGGGACCATAGAAAATATGTTCGCCAATTGTCGCTTAATTAGATAACTTCATATAGTTGGTTTCCGCAAGATATTATTTAGAACTTCATGTTTTCTCGTAGCATGTTATTTATAAAGTTCCAAATTGAATATTTTTGTAGGATCCAACTTTTTTTCCCTTTTTATTCCTTTTCGTCGTGTTGTTTTTTTGTATTTTTCCTCTCTTTCTATAAGATGCTCTATCAGTGTGTATATATATATATATATANGGCCTCTTGTTTCTCACATCGGATACGTCCACGTGAGCTTAGGAGAATTGGAGTATTACTCGACGACATCTAACCCCTATGTATGAAAAGGGGGGTTTCGGGTGGCACCGCTCCCGACGGAGGTTCCGCGCCCCCGAAACCTAAACGGATTTGGACTTTTATTTAAGCTAACCCGTATGATGGAGATTAAGAGATTTACTATTTGTTAGGGTTTTGGACTCATATATTTATAGCTCTTATTTCAGACTTGATGTTGAGCGATTGTAATGAAAAATAAAAATATAGTGAAATCTCTTTGCAGGACGTAGCTCTCTCAAAAAAATGAACCTGGATAAATCTGTGTGTGTTCTCTATTTTTCTGTGTTTTCTCTCTGTGATCTTCTACTTGTTCTCAAATTTTCCCATCAACTAGAGCAATGAACAAAATAATAATTTATACGTTGAAACTATTAAACAATAATATTCCACTAGCTTCCGCAAAGTGCTTACTAATACTATCATTATTATTAATGCATAAATTAATATAGACATTAATGGTTATGATTGCATTATCTTCGGGATTCATGTAAGATTAGGCATATTAATTCACAGTTGCAAGTCATTCGTGCGTGCAACCATAATTTTTGAGGCATTTTGAAATAGTCATCATTAAAAGGATTATTATCCCAATAAAGTACGAACATTGGGGAATTCACATTTGAGATCCACTTTTAATCTTAATTTGAGGGACGATCCGCAAATCTCAATGGCCTAAACTTCGATATAATAAATTAAGTTATCATGAACCATGCAACTAAAAATAAACAATAAGAATTAACCATAATACATGATCCTCGAATTAACATGACAAAGGAAATGTTCTATGCAAATGTTGCCATTGCAAATCAATGTGTTGGGCTAAACATAAATTTATAACTAGTAATATATGGTCGGCCAAGCAACACATTTTTCAGCAATTAATCTTTTTTTTTGGTTGCCCCACAGTATCCGGGGCTACTAGCACCCGACTAATCTGTGTCGCCCCGGGTCGGACACCTGACTTTGGTGGGTGAGGCTTCCAATAGGGAATTACTGCGTACAGTGGAGCTCGAACTCGAGACCTCCTTTAAACGGGAAGGAGCTCCTTACCACTCTACCCCCATCTCATTGGCTCATTGGTAGCAATTAATCTTTTACATGAATTACAAAATATGTTGACGTAATTATTTTAATGGGTCTAATGAATCTAAAATTAAATTTACAATTGACATGCACTATAAATTTAATATTTTACGATTAAAAAGATAAATAATCTGTGCCTTTATTTTTTTTAATATATGATGTTAGTTCAAAGCAATTTATTTTTATTTAAGTTAAATTTCGATTTAATTGTTAACTATACATATCATTTCTTATAAATTTTCATCAGTAATATCGTATGGATTTTATAACGTTGTTCTTTATCTTTTTTATTATCATCACGTGCAACATACTTTTGAAGAGAGAAAATTAAGAAAAATACGTTTGATTGTGATCAAATATTTAATACTATTTAAAAAATCATTATATATATATAATCTTGATTTACATTAGTATTGTATTGTAATGATATTATTTATTTAATTAAACTTAAATTAATTAAATTTCTTGTAGAACTGTGATATACATCGTAGGGGTTATCAGTACGATAGTAGTTAAATTAGTAGTATTTATAATCCCATTCCATTATAAACAATTAGAAAAAAATCTATATATTATGTTTGAAAATATTTTGTAACTTATACATAAGATTTTAGGATTTTGATCGAGAATATGGAGCTTGTCGCGGCGCATGTGATTAACTATAAACATTCGACAAAATAAGATGCTTTTACTATGTAATGTGTGTGATGACCGATGATAGATCCATAGATTTCTTGGCGTGTACTTGTCCATCGAGTGCCCATCTTTTTCTTTTCTTAGCACAGAATAGGGATGGCAAAACTTCCCGAAGTTCGGGGATCCCCGCGAGAATTCCCCGATCGGGGCCCCGATTGAGAATTTTTTTCCCCGTGGAGGCGGAGATGGGGGCATAGTTCCCCCGCACCCCAATTCGGAGATCAGGGCGGGGAACATTGCCCCCGCTCCGCGGATCCCCGACTCCCGAACATATATATACTTATTAAAATATTTTAAAATTAATTATATTAACATAACACTATTTAAGTAGTATTTATAAGTATTTATTCATTTATACAAATTATAATATTGAAATACATATAGGTATAATATAATATTTTTATGAATATTATTTTTTAATTATTTTATTGCATATTTTCTTTTTAAAAAATATTTTTTTATTAAATCTCGGGGAATAGAGGTTCCCGCGGAGGTTTGGGGATCCGCGGGGATGAGGACGGGGAATTTAATTTCCCCGCGACGGGGATTCGGGGCACGGGGCGGGGGACATATCCCCCGCCCCGAACAGGGGCGGGTGCCATCCCTAGCACAGAATAAAGAGAAGAACATGAGATTCTAAATTAATTCCATACACTCCCGTCTGCCATAATAATAGTATGTAAAATATTACTTATTCTTAGTTAATCATATTTAAAATGAACACGTAATTAAAGATGTGATAATTTTATTTTTTATAGTAAATTCATTGATGTTCAGGATTATTATCATCACGATTGATTCAATTATTTGAACACGAGAAAAAAATAAATACTGAAAAGATATGACTACTTCAAAAATTAAATGTGAAGTTATTGTAATGATTCAAGACAAAGAGTATAAAAGTTAGTCTCGTATGAACAAATACGAAGTTGATGTAATATTATCTTTCATTATTTAAGATGTGTTGAAGGAAAAATACGAGGAATTAAATGTCATGTGACTCTCTAAAACTCAAAGTGAATAATATCTAATATGTAAGAAGAATGAGACCGTTGTGTCACTTTAATACTATCAAAATATTTTTTTTTATTAATAGCTCTCGTCGGCCTTAAAATAAAGTCTCTCGCTAAACGTAGGTTCATAATTTTGAATTTTGATATATGAATGGAGTTCACATCACCTTCCTTTTATAAAGTGGCCAATAGGCCAAACCGCGTAGGGGGCAAATGAGAAAGGATTGAAGGACCATAATAGCATCCCATCACAACATGGGAAGAACATGGCTTCATCACAATCACAAGATGACACGCGTTCATCTTTTTTTTTTTCTTTCCATCTTATTCATTGATGGTTTGTGTTCTTCTCATGTCTCCCCTGTTGCACATCCATGGACAAAATGTTGGCAATTAATTTTTTTTTTCATGAATAAGATTCTAATAGTTAAAGAAGCATTCACAATGTTTAGAATCTTAATCGTCATTTAAAAAAAAAATCAATGTTCGAGTTGAGCCGAATTATAGATCTCTAGTTTAGTTCTCATAATTATGTACTCATTATATTTTCTTGTACTTTGCTAGATCAAAAAGAAATATCGATTTTATATGCACTGCTAAAAATGGATTATCTTTTTTTTTTCTAATCTCTTGAAAAAAAATATTGGATCAAAGGTTAAGACTAAACTTGGATCTCGAATGCTCATTATTGTGACCACGTCCATGTTGGGAGACTAAAATGCTACTTTAAGAAACCATTACATAACCTCTTTTTCGTTTAAATAAATCTCGAATTTGAGTCCCTTACAAATGCGAAATAATTCTTATCGAAAATTTCACCTGTCACAACTACATACGATATGGGACGATACCAAATTAGTCGAACTCGATGATAAATCAAAATTTCAATTTAAATCAGTGTGCATAATATCACGTGAATTAAAAAATCGGCCCAACTTCTTCAAAATTGAAATGACAACAAAAAAAACAATTACATCGAAAATTTCATAAATAATCGCTTTAATGTAAAATTTAATAGATAAAACAAAGTAAATTAGTAAAGAGAAAATGTAAGATGTAGATCAAAATTTTTGTTTGCTTTTTCAACAAAGTTGAGAAGTGCATTTTTCTTATTTAAACGTCTCGAATTCGAATATTTTTTAATATAATTTTTTTTTATTGAGAGACTCATCCATGCAATCTAAAATAAAATGATAATAAGAAAAAAATCATCAACACCTAACTTTAGAATGTTAAGCATCATATTAATAATTGACATACTAAAATTACCTGACCAAGATTGTTCGAAGGACGCAACACATAAAAGCCCTCATTAGTGAAGTTGGATCTCGAGATTTAGTCTTCTATGTCACGCGTTACTATTTTTAATGTTAGACTTAAGTTCGAGTTTTGGGAGAAATATAAAAAACTCAAATCATTTTAATTATTATATGTTAATTTAATTAGACCTATAATTGGTGAAAAAAAGGTAGTGTAGCTGATGAGACCTCTCTAATGGAGAGCTCAGGCCCACAAGTCTGCCTTTAGAGAGCCATCTAAGTAACCAACGGAAGTTGGGTTGGAGTGGAGTGGATAGCGGCTCCTCCCCGTTTAAGCAGAGGTTTCGAATTCGAGCCCCTGTGAACGTAAAAAATTCTCGCTGGGAGTCTCACCTGTCACAGCCAGGCACGCGACCCGGGGCGACACCAAAATAGTCGGCCTCGATGGTGGACCGAGACTTCAACCCGTGACCGATGCGCATAACCGTTAGCGCCGCATGGATTGGAGAATCGGCGCCGCTTCCCGAACACTGGGGTGACAACCGAAAAAAAAAGAGCCATCTAAGTAAAGAAGGTCTCATAATTTCACATGATGCTGCTGTTGGCTGCAGTCTTGTCAATATTTCTCTTTATGTGTACAATTTATTTATTTTAATTATTTAAGAAATTTGATTTTTTTTTTAAAAAATGTAATTTTAGTTTTGCCGACAATTGTAGAGTAAAAAAATTATTGGCGTCCGATAATTTTCTCACGTCAATTTCCTTTCAAATTTATTTTTAAACCAAAGAAATATTTTAAAATTAGTTTTAGAAAAAAAAAATCACTCTAGGTAAATTTTCCGGTTCATACATTTAATAGCAAAATAAATTTCATTATAAGAAATAATTTTAATTCATACATATTCAATATTGCAATTAACAATATAAATTTCAGCTTCCCAATTTTGATCTCTATTGTATCATATAAAAGCAGTACGTTATTAATAATTAAAATATGAAATAACTTATGGAGTCAAGGACTAAGAAAATTTTGAAGTGATAAGAAAAAAGTGATCACTAATATTTTTGAAATGTAACTCGATTTTAATCAAGTTCGGATGTGATTAGTTAAAATCGTCAATTTGATTAAAAAATTATCATTGTGTTTTTTACGTTAATTTTAAATTAATGAGATGTTAATAATCTCGAATATCAAGAGTTCGAATGGATATCCAAGAAGATGTAGATCGATTTTACTTAATGTCAACTTAAATTTAGTTGCGCTCGTGAAATTTTGAAATTCTCGCATGTTTTTACAACCCTACTCAGCCGTGTGTCTGATAAATCGGAGCAAAAATTTAAGATTAATGAGAAAATAAAAGAAAATAATTCGTGATCAAAGTTTAAAAAAATTATACAAAGTAGCTCATGAAATAAAAGTGTATTTTGATATTTAGCAATCAAACAGAGAATTTTTTTTTAATTTTAAAATTCTTTTCATTCATTTGTTTCTTTCCCGAGTTGAGAATCATCAGACATCATGCCTCCAACTACTTTGAAGCTCAGCGTTTTAAATTTTAAAAAATCCAACATGGATGATTAATCATGATGATTTGATTTAGAAGAGAAAAAAGTAAAAGAGGAAAGATTTGACATCTATCATAGATTTTATATTCTACGATTAAAGATATAGATAACATGATGCTCTCTACTTAACTAAGAAGCAGCTACATTAAATTCTTATTTTATCCCTTTAGATTTTAAATTTACGTCTTCTTCGAATAGATAAAACAAAATGCTAGAAATGTTCATCTCATATTGCATATTGATCCAAATCAATTTAATTTTAATTGAATTGATATAATTTCTTAATCGGATCAGATTCGAACTCAAAAAAATTTAAATGAATGGATCAAATATAAACTTTTATTTTTTACACATGTCAACTCGATCAACCTATCGATTCAATTTCTTATTTTTAAATTTAAATTAAAATGATTTAATTTAAAATTTGAATTATTTTAATTTAAAATATGTCGAAGTAAAGTATTGGATACGATATATCTTTATAAAATGTTTAAAATGTTTTAAAATTTTACTTCTAAAAAGTTTAATATGATATATTGAAAATATAAATAAAATAAATTAATCAAAATTTAAATTAATATTTGATCCAAATCGATTTAATTTTAATTGAATTGATACAATTTCTTAATCATATCATATTCGAACCCAAATTAATTTAAATGAATGGAGAACGTATTAATTTTCATTTTTTTATGGCCGGTTAACTCGATCGACCACCTATGGATTCGAATTATTATTTTTAAAATTAATTAAACTGATTTAATTTAAAATTTAAATCGTTTAAATTTAAAATGTGTTGAAGTAAATTATTAGATATGATATATCTTTTTTAAAATATTTAAAATGTTTTAAAATTTTGCTTCTAAACAATTTAATATGATATATTGACGAATATGAGGAAAATAAATTAATCATGTACAATCAAAAGATCCTATTGTTGTCAACTCAGTCAAGTTTGAGTTAAGGTCGAATCAATTTAAAATGCTTCGGACTAAACTCAATTTTAATTGCAATTTTGCGTACAATTATATAAATTTTATGTGACGCATACTTATATGGTTAAAACATATAAAGTTTATAAAATGTTGCCCTATATCTTCATGTTAATGAATTCAAAAGTCACAACATTTAACTTTTTACGCTTGCCATTGTAAAAAAATGGTCCGTCCTTTTCATTTCAAGAAGAAAATAATTATAATATTTTGTTAATGCTTTTTGTAACAAAAAAATTTGACCCGGTCGTTTTTTTTCTTTAAACAGAACAATTATATACGA
Source organism: Pontederia paniculata (assembly GCA_001647135.1). Lineage (NCBI taxonomy): Eukaryota > Viridiplantae > Streptophyta > Magnoliopsida > Commelinales > Pontederiaceae > Pontederia > Pontederia paniculata. The sequence continues at coordinate 58,501 of LTAE01000571.1, forward strand.
GTTTGAATTTTTTTTTTATTTGAGCGAAAATAAGTTATCCAGAAAAAATTTCCTGAAAACAAAAAAAAGATCCCTCAATATCGAGAATAAAATTGAAGTCATGATTCAATGATAAATAATTTGCTCGTATATTAAAATATTTAAAACTCAATTTTTTTTCTCATGCCATTTATTTTTAATTTAGTTGATTTACCATTGCGACTTAAAAAATACGTTTGAATTGAACCTGCTAGTAATTCAAAATTTTACAATTCATTTTTTTCAATTTTTTTTCTCGATGTTGATCTATTACCTCAAGTTTATAGATTGATCTGTCATTAAAGTTTATATAAAAGATATTATATGATCATGATATAAATAGATCCAATAATTATAACAGTGAGAAACAATAGATCTACAATTCAATTCATTATTTATGAACTTAAATAGAGCGAAAAAGTTGGAGCATTGCACCTTTATGAACACACACATCTAAAATTTATAGACAACTTATAATTGCAAAGGATTAAGATCACGGACGGACCCAAAAAAAATATCGACGGGACTAAAAAATTAAGAAGCGTCAAAATATATAACAATAAATTATAAAAAAAATGAGAGGGGCCAAGATTTGAACCTAGATCTCTAAAAATTAGCCAAAACTATCTATCCACTATGTCAATGAGATAATTATAATAATTTATTAATATTTATTTTATTTATTGACTATAACTACTAGTATATACGTATATATATATATATTTTATATGCCAAAAAGTTGGAAGGCCGAGGCCCCCCGGAATATATGGGTCCGTCTCTGATTAAGATATTTACTACATTATATTAATAATGTATATTGCTTTTATTTTAATATGTATAAATAATGTGTCTAATAATTATATTATTTTATTTATAATATGTAAAACATATTTTAAAAAACAATATTTATGAATATGCATTTGATCAAAATAATTAATTTGAAAATGTATATGAATTTAGTTTAAATTTTATAAACTTAAATCATTAAGGCATATTCCAAACCCATCAAATTTATATATCAAACAAATAAATTTATAGAATTTAATATTTTTTCTAAATATGGTAAATGATATATTAAAAACTATTGTTCTGCATCGTTATTGTATTACAATATTATTAGCAAATCCAGATAAGGTCCAGAAACTAAAAGTTGTAAAATTTATAGATTATATGCAAATTAAGATAATTCAAAGTTACATTATGAGATAATATTTAAAAATCACCCTTTAAAAATATAAAAAAAAATCAATACTTTGCATGCGCATTAAAACTTTATTATTAATATTAAAACAAATGATACAATTTTGTCAATTATAGGTTTACTATTTTAAGCTTCAAAAGATGCAAACAAAACAAAATAATTTTTTCCACATTTCTCATGTAAAATAAAGTTAATTATATGCATTTTTCAAATAAAACATATTTTTCTCAATTTTTTAAAAAATGCAGTTTTTTTTTATTTCAAAAGAAGAAAAAGGAAAATAAAAAAAGTAGTTTGCGCGTCCGATCCCGTCGGTTGCGGCTGGGCCCCGCGCCATATTTCACGCGGGAAAATTATGAACAGAGCACAGCGACAACCAAACCAACATCGTCCTTTTCGCCGCCGGCGATCTTTACAGCATTCTTTCGATCACATCATCAGAAAAATAATGCTGGCGATTTATTTTAGAAAAGATCTAATGATGTGAGAAAAAAAATTAAAAATAATAAAGAAGAATTAGTATTTTACCATTTAAACGAGTAATCTTTCACAATCTTACAAATAGCTATTTGATTCAGTACCAAATTAAATTAAAATATAATAAACTCTCTATATATATATATATGAAAAACGAAATGTGTAACACATTTATACAGAAAGTAACAACACTTTTTACAAATAACAGTGTTTAAATTTTTTTTATAGATAGTGTCGTTACTTTCTGTTGCGCTACACGCACAATACTAAAAGTTAGTACACGCTCCCTGTCCTCCATATATATCTATATATATATATATATATATAAAGAAAAAAAAGAGGATGTCATAAGCAATCCGGTACTTATCTGTCTATGACTTCATATTAATGACATGAAAAAAAAACAAGTCATATGTATCAAAATTTTCAGCACAATAAAACAAGAAATTGTCATTTTATCAAGGATCATTAAATTTTCATCATAAAAAAGTTCTTGAGTTTAGTGTATAAACAATCAGCACAAAATTTTCAGAATAATATCTCGAGTATTAAAAAATATTTTAAGCTAATAAAAATTGATTTAATACGAATTATTATTATATATTAATAATTGAATGAACAGCCTACGTCCACCGATTTCGGAGTTCATCAGTTCATCTCCCTCCACCATCTCCAAACCACCTTCTCTCTCTCTCTCTCCTCCCTCTGTCTCTCTCTCTCTCTCTCTCTCTCTCTCTCTTCTCTCTCTCTCTCCTTCTTTTGATCACCTTGACACCTGTAAGAACTCTTCCTTTTCTCCACTTTTTGTTCTTTTTTTTTCTTGATCGCGTAGAATTGCTTGCTATTAGAGCAAACCTCTGATTCCCCTCTCTGTTTGCAAAGCGATGATTCTTTAGACGTGAGGCGTCGAATTCATGCATTTGTTTGCTGTCATCGGAGATGTATCAGGTTTTTTTTTCTTTTTACCTGAAACTTTTGATCTGTTCATGCATCAGAAAGATGGCGGATCCATATGACCACGCCGGTGAAGGCAGGAGTTGAGCTTTGGCAACAAGGAGAGGGAGAGGGAGGCGTCGAACGCGTGCCGGCGACGAGAATTGTGATCGGGGAGGGCGTCCGGTTATGAGCCATTCCCTCGTCGATTTCGATCGCAAGGAATCGAGCGGAGGGAGTGCGCGCGCGTGCAGTGTCGAGGGTCCAGTCGTGTCGGCGGCGCTGGCTAATCACGGCGACGAGAGGAATGGGGGGAATATTGGGTCGCTTTAGAATTCAGCTTCGCAGGTTCTTGCGCGTGTTGGCGTTCGCGGTTCACGTTTTAGGTCATGGATGCTTGGCCGTCAACCATGAAGGTCGGTATGCAACTCCCTGGATTGTGTTTGCGTTTTGGTGTCTGTGATGATTCGTGCTGATGCCTGCGTTCTGTTTGATACGGGGGATTGAAGGGTTGGCGCTGCTGGAGTTCCGATCGAGGGTGGAGTTGGATCCCTACGGTGCATTGGACAATTGGGATCCCAGAGACGGCAATCCCTGCGGTTGGACGGGCGTCCGCTGCGTCGACGGCAGAGTTGTGGCCTTGTAAGTCCATTTACTTGATAGCTGAAGAGTTCGCTTCATATAAATTTCTTCATGGCATCTCTGAGAATTGACGATTGAGGTTGAAAAGCTTGTGCCTGTAACTCTATAATTTTGACAATTAGATTGACAGATTTGTGCTACCTTTTCTGTTATATGCCTCGTACATGATATCAGTTAATCTTCAGTGTTAGATCTGTAGGTACTGCATAAAAGATCAGATAATTAGCGTTCAAAGGTCACACGCAGTGAAAGAACAAAGATTATTATGTATTATAAATGCAGTGTTTGTATCATACTTTTTTGTTGTCAATCCTTGTTTCAAATTACCCTGTCAAACATTTTAGATGCTACAAAAACTGTTTGCTCAGTTGCTACACCAGAACAGTTGAAGCTTTTGGGGGATAGACTCGTGTGATTGTCTACTTAAACTGCAAGAAAGCAATATATGTAACAACTTCACATCCTTGAATGTTGAATGGTTTTCTTGTAAGACAGCTAGGAACAAACTTGTGTTTTTTTCTATGATGGAGATATTTTACACATGAAACAAACTTACTTGGTTAATTTGACTTATATTTCAAATTGTTGATTCTCCTGTGTTTCAATGATGCAAATTTTCATATACTATCATACCAGGTGTCGCTGAAGAACTGATGATATTTTGTTGTTGCAGGGAATTAAATGAGCTTTCTTTGCAAGGAATATTAGCACCTGAACTTGGAAGTCTCCACCAGTTGAGAACTCTGTAAGGTTTTCTGAACTTCATGTTTATTATTACAATGGATCTGGGTTGCTAATTATCCTATGGATATGTTTAAGGTGAGGTTAATCTTTGAAGAACTTTACACGAGAGGAACTGTTGTTTATCCTAGGGTCCTACATATGGAGTTCCTGTTTATTTTTTTTCCTTTCTAAATGTAACATCGTAGCTATGTTTCTTGAGCATTCTTGTTCTAGAAGTTTGAATAACCTCACCAGAAAATTTATTTTGGATATTTTGTCAAGTTCTTCCATTTCAAATGCTTGTTGTTATTTGCTCATGAGCCATAACTAACCTCTTTTTGCAGTGTACTTTATAAAAATGACTTTAGTGGAGGCATCCCTAACGAGATTGGAAGACTAACCATGTTAGAAATGTTGGACTTGAGGAATAATAAGTTAAATGGATCAATACCTAAGGAGATAGGAGAGATGCTTTCTCTCAGGCACCTGTGAGTCCGTTATTGCATCAATAAGTTTTTGCTTCATCAGCATATATAACTATTTTAACAGACTTCTGCTCTTATTTACAGTCTCCTTTGCAACAATAAACTTCAGGGCAACACACCTTGGATTGGAAGTCCCAATTTCCACTTTGATCTGATATATGACCAAAATCTTTCTTGTGATGTGGCTGATGCAGGACGTCTAAACAGAAAAGTGGGTTATTGGTAAGACATCGATCAATATGCTACACGTCTATGAGTATGAAGCCTACGCACATTGATGGAAAAGCTAATTAGTTTTCGGTGCTGGTATATATTGAAAGGATACATGTGCTTAGATTCTCATTTTACATTTTGTGTCTTTAAATGTGTTGGTATTGTTTTTTGTTTATTTTACTAATATTCCATATATCAAAGCTTCTGGGAGACAGGATTGCAAAATTTGAGGAGAGTTAACACTTTCCTCATCCAGATTAAAGGAAGTCTTGCACAGCTATCTAGTGCATCGCCGTTGTAAGGATTTCTTTTTAGTATTTCACTTATGTGTTTGTTTCACTCATAATTTCGTTAGCTTATTATCAGAACTTGTTAAATAATCTCATCTGCAGGAAAAAAATGACCTCAGGGTTCCGAATTGAAAAAGAGTCTCTAAATGAAGAAGAGAAAAGATATATGAATATAGCTAGTAAGTAAACATTCTTGATGACCTCGACTTTTGACACAGATTAGCATATGACAAATTAACAATACAAATTCTCCTAACTGCAGCTGCTTTTGGCATATCAAATGAGCATGTTAATATTGCACGTCGTAGGCTTCTGGATGAAACCAAGAATCTCCAAGCTGCTTCAGGAAATAGTGGTCCTGTTAAACCAGTTTCCGGAATTCAAGCTTCAGGGACATATCATGCAAAAAAGAACGAGTCAAAATCTAGACCAGATCCGATCCCTCATTCAGTCCCAAATAGTCCTCCATCTAAAACGACACAGACCAAGTCTGCTGCACCTGAGCCTGCGTCAAATAAACAAACAGCAAAATGGATATATGCTTTGGCTATGCCTGTAATCGCATTACTTGTTATCTTTGCTATATTATTTTTCGTGGTTTCCCGCCGGAAGGGAGCTGCTCCAATTGGTCCTTGGAAGACTGGATTAAGTGGTCAGCTACAAAAGGCATTTGTAACAGGTAACCCCCTAATTTAAAAGTGATCTAAATCATAATCAGAAATCGGCCTTGATCTAATCAATATTTTGTCTTGCTTATTGCTATATTTGACATGTTTATATATTTTCATATCATACTATGTGGTGCTGGCAAGGAAGCACAAATGACTGACCAACTCTATTGAAGGCAGGGCTAGACACAGTTATTTTGCTTTACACTCAGAAATATGAGAATTTAAACTATAAGTAGAAAGCATATGACACGATCCTACTAAAGAAAAATTGGTATCCTTTGCACAAAAAACTGATTCCTTCATCTTAATACAAAGAACAGCATATAATTTACAGATGGCATCATATAAGAAAAATTGTTTTCGCCTTGTTATTTCTAACAGAGTAGGATTCAATTCATTCCCTGCTTTCTGGAAACAAACTCAATTTTCTAATATGTGATTTCTTTCTCATTGCCACTATACTAGATGCTCTTGACTTATTTACATTCTTGTAATGCAGGGGTGCCAAAACTAAACCGCTCTGAGTTAGAAGCTGCATGTGAGGATTTCAGCAACATCATCATCAGTTTCCCTGAATGCACTGTCTATAAGGGCACACTTTCAAGTGGGGTTGAGATAGCAGTTGTGTCAACTGTAGTTTCTGTCAAAGACTGGTCAAAGCAGTCTGAAATGGCTTTCAGGAAAAAGGTTTACGTTATTGGATCATTACTAGCATATTAGCCTTTCTTTGAATTGTTACTTTCTAAATGTTTTCAGTGGTTCGTATCTTAAACCTTTGTCTAACTCGTGTGTACAGATAGACACCCTTTCACGTATAAACCACAAAAACTTTCTTAGTCTTCTTGGTTACTGTGAGGAGAATGAGCCTTTTATGAGGATGATGGTCTTTGAATATGCACCCAATGGATCACTTTATGATCATCTTCACGGTGAGACAACAAGACAAAATTAATTACTTTTAATTTGATGAAATATTGTTACATTTTAAAACAAATGAAACAACTGCCAATGTCAAAATTTTCATGTTCGCAGTAGAAGATTTTGACCATCTTGATTGGGATGCTAGAATGAGGATAATTATGGGGTCAGCTTACTGTCTCCAACATATGCATGAGCTAAACCCTCCTGTAGCACATCCTGACCTGCAGTCGAATACAATGTTCTTATCCGAAGATTTTGCTGTTAAGGTAATCAAACTACCATGTCTATATGCTAATAGTATGAAGGGTTATATGTGATTTTTTATTTTCACAGATTGCTGATGCAATTATATGGAAAGAAATTGTTGCCAAGAGCAAGTCATCCTGTGATGACGACTCCAACAATTGCAAATTGTCTTCCGCTGCTGATACTGCCAGCAATGTATATAGTTTTGCAATACTGCTGTTGGAAATAATTTCTTCGAAGGTTCCATACAATGAAGATCGAGACTCCTTTGTCAGTTTGGTAAGTTTATACTTAAAGTAGTAGTACTGCATTACTTTCCCAACTCTCAAGAATCAAATGATTTTTTTACTGAATATAACATTCTCTTCTTAATGCTATCAGTAAATCAATATGTTTTTTAGGCACTGAGCCGTACCCATTATACTATCTTAGATTGAGCCACCAGGTATACCGCTTGAAGAATTTAACCCCTTAAAATTATTCTAGAGGAATTTGTTCATTAGCTTTAAGTTCATGTACCAACCCCAACCAATCATCCCTGTGACAGACTCAACATATCTATTTGTTGAATGACAGGCTTCCGAATACTTAAATGGCAGCCGAGCCGCTGTGTCCATCATCGATCCTGCTCTGAAGACCCACAAAGTTCAGGAGTTGGATGTCATCTGCGAGGTCATCAGAAAATGCACGCATCCTGATCCAAGGAACAGGCCGACGATGAAGGAAGTCACTTCCAAGTTGAGGCAAGTCATATCCATCTCGCCGGAAGCTGCGACGCCGAGGCTTTCTCCTCTCTGGTGGGCAGAGCTCGAAATCCTTTCAGTTGAGGCGAGTTAAAATATCAAATCGATGCTACAACAACCTTTTGTAACTTTATAAGTAAGAGGTATCATCTCGTGTGAAAATTTCCGACGTGGTTGTTTCCCTTTTTATTCAGATGTAAGCAGCTCACTTCGCTCTCCAGGACTTCAACCTCCCTCCGGCCGCCCAGCAATCAAAGCGTAAGAATGTGTTTACATTCCACATATAAGTTGTGTGAGAGACAGATATGAAAATTGAATTAATATTATGAAGCTAAGTAACCTGCGATGATTTGATGTTATGAAAACAAATTGTGTAATATATCTGGAACTGAAATACTATGTATAGGAATGTGTGAGAGGGCTGTTAAATTTTCATGGAAATTTTTGAAATCCATAATTCTGAAACTATACTATAAATTAATTAAGACTTCTGAATACTTAATATCGAAAATAATCATCACATGGAATGATTTCCCAAGCTTAGATTTCATTTGTTTTTAGTAATTTTTAAAATAAATTTCTCAACTTTTAAATAATTGAGTCTAAGATAATTTTTTTATATTTAAAATCATCTATCAAACACACAAAAAAGATATTTTTTAAAAATCATTTTTCTATTATTTAAAAAAAAATTATATCATCTATATTATTTTATTTTTCCAAGGAGTGATAAACGAAGCTAATAAAAAAGTTGAATTACAAATATAGATAAGAATTCCTTTAGTTTATGATTGAAGTTTCTTCTTCTACATACGAGTTATTTGGTATAATAATCGAGTAAATTACACAAACGATCATTTAACTTTATACATGCTTTGAGTTCAGTCACTAAACTTGAATTTGTAATAAGATAGTCATCCAAATAAGAAATTTTTTCACGTTCAGTCATTCTGATCAGCTATTATCAATTTCTAGATTACACCGCTTATGTGAATGCCATAAAAAAGTTTTCGCTTTCCTTCACGTCGATTCATACTAGTATATACTTATTTTGTCTCTCCTACACGCCAAATACTCTCTCCTACATGGAATAAATAAATTAATATTTTTTTAAAGAGTGCGATGCCCGCCTCTCCGACAAGGGCAGGTGCGAAGGCGACGACGACAAAGTCGAAGAGTTTTGCCAAAAGGAAGAATCAATTCGAATTACACATGCTCCTTTCTATGGTAATAGCTATCTCCTTCTCATCAAGGGAACCCTTGATGTTCCCTTCCATCATATTCTACTATGGCCCCTTTTCACCATAGAGGAGAGAGAGGAAGAGGGGGGCAATGACCCCCCTTCTCTCTCTGGCCTTCTCTCTCTGGCCACGAAGAGGGAGAGAAGGGGTTCGTCACCCCTTCCTCCTTTTCTACATGCTAGAGAGGGCACGCGGGAGGGGGGTGTCACACCCTCCGCCTCTTTCTATGGGTGATGACACTCGAAGCTCGCCGATGGTCAGCAATAGTGAGACGTAGAAATTGCCATGTCGACGCCCGTTCGCACGCGCCGTCAACGTTAGTTCCTGAGCACGATGGATGTCTAAATTACAACAGTCGCCGATATGGTCAAACAAATCATGTCCTGAATGCACGCGTGAAATTATTGCAAGAGTTAATACATTTGGAATGGGGAAACAAGTTTAAGCATAGGGCTTACCGCAAGGTAGTTGATAGAGCTAATGGTAATGGTCCAAAAGTGGCCGACATAGCCGTCAACGATGAAGGCACCGAGTAGCGGCATAAATCTTGCATTGTCGTTGAAGTTTGTGAGGGTGGTGGCCACCTTGGTGAGCGACATGTGGAGATGTTGCATCTAGTAGCTAATCATGTTGCCTGAGAAGCAAGGACGGAGCCAAGGGGGTCTAAGAGGATGCTCTGGCACCCTCTGGATATGGTTATTTTTTTTTATACTAGTAGTCACATGTGTTTGGTATTGGTTAAATAAAAATACCTTGGTACAAAGATTAAAAGTTCTTGGTTCGATCTATTTTATCTCTCCTTTTTTACCTTTTATGCTTACTTTACTTTTTTCATTTTTCATTTATCCTTTATCTTTAAAAAAATCTTATATTTTATATTAATTATAATTGTTGATATATCTTGAATCTTAACCCATTATAAACTCAATTGTGCATCACAATCGTTCGAATAATTGGAGCAGCGAAGCCACCCGTCCCATACGGGAGCCTCGTTGCTCGATCAATGAGCCTAAGGGAGGATCCACCCTGGATCCCCTCTTACGGGGGTTTAGGGGCGGAGCCCTCGAAACCTAAATGAAGAGAAACATAGTAATAGATGATTCAAAAATCACTTATTCTTCTCACAATCAGAGGTAATATATATATATAGAAAAATTACATCTAAAAATTAAGAAAGATAACATCATACTAGGAAAGTTAAAAATATTCTTATATTTACATTATAAGGAAACAAATTAATCTAGTTTATTTAAGAATCATTCTTCACTTGACTCCAGCAATCAATCAATTAGACAACTTCAAGCCAACACTCCCCCTCAAGTTGGAGCATAAATATCTATCATGCCCAACTTGTCAATCATACTATGAAATGCATTTGCAGGAACAACCTTGGTGAGTATATCAGCCAACTGACTCTCAGACTTAACATATGGAAAATGTATAACATTTTGATTCAACTTTTGCTTAATGAAAAAAATGATCAACTTCAACATGTTTTGTGCGATCATGTTGTACGAGATTCTCTGCAATGTCAATAGCAGCCTTGTTATCACAATGGAGATTCATAGGTTTTCCATAATTATTCCCAAATCTTTTAAAACTCTCCTAATCCATCGTAACTCACATACACCATGAGCCATACCACGAAATTCAGCTTCCGCACTTGATCTTGCTACAACTTTCTATTTTTTTACTTTTCCAAGTAACTAAATTACCATCTACAAATGTAAAATAACCAGAAGTTGATTTTCTTGTTGTTTGATCACCTGCCCAGTCCGAGTCTGTGTACCCTTCAACATTCGAAATATCATTCTTTGAGAACAACAAGCCTTTACCTGGGTTACCCTTCAAGTATCTTAGGATTCGATATACAACATTCATGTGTTCTTCACTTGGTGCATGCATAAACCTGCTCACAACACTCACAGCATAAGCTATGTCGGGTCTTGTATGTGACAAGTACATTAATCTTCCAACCAATCGCTGATAACAACCTCTGCTTGTTGGAACTTGATTTGGAAATATCCCAAGTCTATGATTCACTTCAATGTGTGTTTCTGCAGGTTTGCAATCAAGCATTCCGATCTCAGCTAAAAGTTCCAACACATATTTTCGTTATGAGAGAGAAATCCCTTGTTTTGATCTTGCTATTTCAATTCTAAGAAAGTATTTAAGGTTTCCAAGATCCTTGATTTCAAATTCAGTAGCCAAATATTTCTTCCAATAGCTTCTTCTCTTGTGTATCATCTCCTGTCAAAACCATATCATCCACATACACTATTAAAGCTGTTATCTTCCCTTCTTTGTGCTTTATAAATAGAGTATGATCTGAATTACTCTGCTTATAACCAAATGTTGTCATTGCAAATGAGAATCTTGCAAACCAAGCTCGGGGTGATTGTTTGAGCCCATACAAAGCTTTCTTCAACTTACATACTTTGTTTATGCATGAAGGGTTATGTTTAATTCCTGTTGGCAGCTCCATGTATACTTTTTCTTCTGAATTTCCATTAAGAAAGTCATTTTTCACATCAAATTGTTGTAGAGGCCAGTCCCGCTTTGCTGCTATAGAGATGAGAATGCGAATTGTATTAAGCTTAGCTACCGGTGCAAAAGTTTCTTGATAATCCACCCCATACTTTTGTGCATACCCTTTTGCAACTAACCTAGTTTTATATCTATCGATGCTTCCATCAGCTTTAAGTTTGACATTAAATACCCATCTACATCCAATTGTCTTCTTCCCTTTAGGTAAAGAAACAAGTTCCCAAGTAGAATTTTTTTGCAAGGCCTCCATCTCTTCATTCATTGCCTTTGTCCACTTTGGGTCAGCCAATGCATCTTGCACACTACTAGGAATAGAGACTTTGGATAGTTGATAAACCGTAAGTGCATATGATCTTGTCAATTTTTTCATGGATACATAATTATTAATTGGATATTTAGCGTTAGCTTTAGGATCAAGTTCGTATTATTTTTTTCGGACACCTCTATTCAAGAGGATACCTAGGGTTATTATTTTCAGAAGGATCATTTGTGTTATGAGACTCATTAGAGATGAAATTTGGTACCCGAGGAGGAAGATCTGATACTTGGGGATGAGAATTTTGAACATTCTGGGTTGATTCTTCAGTCAATGGTGTTAATAAAGGCAACTCAATACTCATTGGAGATTTTGATTCATTACATGTAGGAGCTTCCACTTAAGTTTCATTTTCAGAGACATTATTGTAGTCATGATGATCGTTTCTACATAGTCTTTCATTCATTTCTTCCTCCTCAACGAAAGGATCATCACTATCTTCTTGTAACCACTTCTGTTCATTATTCTTCTCCCCCTGAAGAGAAGGCTTATGAATTTCTCCTAAATATTATGGTTCTGATTCACAAAAGGAGACATCTAAACTAACATGTAACTTTGAAGTTTTTGGGTCATGTCTGAATAACCAACAAACACACATTTTTTTGAACATGGATCAAGTTTATTTCGTAATTGCTTTGATATGTGAACATACACGGTACAACCAAAAACTCGCGGTTCGAAATTTGGTAGGTGAGAAACTGAAAGCAATGATTTCATTTTCTGTTGAGGAGTTTGAAAATTAATCACTCGAGAAGGTACTCGATTTATCAAATAGGCAGCAGATTTCACAACCTCTCCCCAATAGAATCTAGGCATGTTCATGCCGAAAATAGATGCTCGAACAATCTCCATTTTGTTGCTCTCCACCAAACCATTTTGTTGCGGAGTATAGACACAAGAAGTTTGATGTCGAATCCCATGTTGACTTAAAAAATTGCCAAATGGTGCATCTACAAATTTTGTTCCATTATCGGATTGCAAAGTAAGAATCTGTTTTTGATATTGGGTACCAACCATACAATAGAATTCTTGAAATGCTGTAAATACATCATTTTTCTTGTGAAGTAAAGACACCCATGTCATTCTAGTGCATTCATCAATGAACGTAACAAAGTAACTAACTTTGGAAATAGAAAGGACCTTTGCAAGACCCCAAACATCAGAATGTATAACTGCAAAAGGTTCTGAACTTTTATTCAAACTTGGTAAATAGGAAATGCGATGGCTTTTAGCAAGTTCACAAATTCCACAATGAAATTCTAAATCATTCAAAACTGAAAAAAGTTGCGGTTGCAGTTTTTTAAGATATCCAAAAGAGAGATGCCCTAATCTTCGATGCCATAACCATATAGTTTCACGTGCCTTGTCTTCATTGTTAGTATGACATGCATGACTGAATTTTTTGTCTCCATTTTCGTTCAGTTCTAAGTAATAGAGCTTGCCTCGTTTAACACCATAACCAAGAATCTTCCGAGTCAGAATGTCCTGAAAGATACAAAATGAGGGCCAAAAAATTACAGTACAAGAAAGAGTGGAGGTAATTTGGCTAACAGACAAAAGGTTATATTCAAGAGAAGGGACAATTAATATTGTATTCAATGTTAGATTACTTGATAATATGACAGACCCTTCTCCAGTAATTGGAGAGGTAGTTCCATTAGCTGTAAATATAACAGATTGAGGGGATGAGTGAATAGATTGCACTAGTGAAGGATCCTTAATCATATGATCAAATGCACCTGTATCAATTATCCAAGTACTATTCTTAGAAGTTGTAGAAAAAAACATTAACCTTACCAACAATACTTGGATGGACAACATTTGCAGTAGATTGTACTTTATTTTCTGCATTTGAGTGTACTTCATCAGTTGATGTTATCATAGTTTTCCCTACAATTTATTTTCTTGGTTTTTTTTGTGAAGTCCCACCATTCAGGATAACCAATGATTTCATAGCATTTTTGATAAGTATGGCCTGATTCACCACAATGTGTATGTGAAGTTGGACTTTCCAGGTGCTTTATTGTTTCGATTCTTCATCACTCCATATGATGGCCCTTGTCTAGTTTGGTTAGCTATCATAGCTGAGCTCTCAGAAGTTGGACGAGAACCACCCATTATTTGCCTCTGCTGATATTCTTCATCACTCCATATGATGGCCCTTGTCTAGTTTGGTTAGCTATCATAGCCGAGCTATCAGAAGTTGGACGAGAACCACCCATTATTTGCCTCTGCTGATATTCTCTCCTTACATATGCATATGTGCTCTCTAGATCAGGTTTTGGATCTTTTCGTAAGATTTCTCCACGAACTTGATCAAATTCAGAATCTAGTCCACTTAGAAAAATGTGAACTCATAGCCTTGCCATTGCTGAATGCATTTCCATCACACTTTCAACTGTCCCTGCTTGACTTACAGCCTTATGATCAATTTCCTGAAAAATAGTCACAAGTTCATTATAATATGTTGATAATGGACGTCCATTCTGTTTGGTTGAGAATGATTTTTTATTCAACTCAAAGAGACAAGTTTCATCAGATCCATCATAGAAAGTTTTTGACACAGCCTCCCATATCTCTTTGGCAGTGGAAAGTCGAATGAATAGTTGTATCAAAGATGGATTCATTGAGTCAATAAGCCAACTTTTGACTCTTCGATTTTCAGTAATCCATGTTCCAAAACTTGGATCTTCCGACACAAGTTTCTTCGCTTCTCCAATAAGATATCCAACTTTATTGCGAGCTCCAATACGCATCTCCATCAGTTGAGACCATAAAGGATAATTTGTTTCATCAAGTATGATACTTGTTGGAAAAGTTGAGGTTTCTTGGTGGATGATAATGGGTTGTGTGGAGTTATTTGACATGATAGAAGCAATGGGGATTGTTTCTGGTTACAAGCTTCAAAATAAAATATTCAAATTCATTTAGGATGCAACTGCTCTGATACATGAAGAGAAATAGAGTAATAGATGATTCAAAAATCACCTATTCTTCTCACAATCGGAGGTAATGTATATACAGAAAAATTACATCTACAAATTAGGAAAGGTAACATCATACTAGGAAAGTTAAAAATATTCTTATATTTATATTATAAGGAAACTAATTAATCTGGTTTATTTGAGAATCATTCTTCACTTGACTCCAGCAATCAATCAATTAGACAACTTCAAGCCAACACTAGACAATTTTAGAGTTTTGTTTTCTATTTTATATTGAGAGTCCTTATATAAATTCTCTAGAGTTTGGATTATTAAGAATCTTGTATCATATATTGTTTTTCCACATCAAAAAAAAAAAAATCTAGCCGCCACACTCAATTAAGAGTGAATCTCATTAAATTCATGTGTCTTCTCTGTGTGATTTCTTTCTTTCGTCTATTTCTCATAACAATAATTAATATGAATGACTATATAAATTAATGATTAATTTTGCATTTCTTAATTACCCTGACTTCGCCCTTGCCGAGAAGCCCATGATGGCAAGCTTTGTTGACATATGAGAGAGGAAGGGGTGGTCGTCTCGCTCTTTCGAAGGGTGTAGACGTAAAGAGAAGAGGATGGGTGCAAAAAAAAAAAACAGAACTTGGGTATGCTTTACAGTGTCCTAAAAGAGACTTTTGCGTGACTCGCCCTTGAGTCTCACGTCTTTCTTGACCTCAGGATGGGGAAGGTAGAAGCAATGCGCGAGAATACAAGCAAGCATGCTGAGGTGAGGTCAACTGTTGGGTTTCGACTTTTCGAATTTCATTTCTTCCTGCTGCACCCCTAATCTTTTTCTAATGGCGGTCAACTTTACTTTTCTTTATAAGTAGACCCAAAGGTAGTAAATAAAACAGAAAAAAAAACTTCTTAAACTTTCTTACTGTGGCCGGGATACATACCCTTATGAGATAGTGATGAGTTTCACGCGCTCTAAGCTCAGCCCTTGTCCAGTTAGGAGGATTGATCGCAATTTAAGTGGTAGTCATACACCAAGTAATTGTACTAAGAGAGGAACATAGTCTTACAAATAAGAAATAGATAAGCTAAGCGGGCAGACACACGACCCCTCTCTTTTCTAAGAAGATTACTTTATTAATATATTTTTGTCGTATAATAGGAATTGAATGATTTTTGAGAAAATATATATCTGATATTCACATCAGCATTTTAATTTGACCACCCGTCTCTCCTCAAATGAAATTATTTTATTAATATATTTTTGTGGTATAAGAGATTGAATGACTTTCGGAGGAAATGTATACGTGACATTCACATCAGCGTTTTAAGTTAAAAATTGATGATAATCGATTAAAATGACTATAAAAATTTTTAAATTCGTGATTATAAAATAAAGTATTTTTTTTGAAAGTCAATGATCATGTGATTATAACATATAATAATCACATTCATTTTTATCATAAATTTGAAACGAGAATATATGGTCACGTGGGCAAAAGCACCGTTCTTTTTTTTTCCATAACACTGATAATAAACACACAATCTTATCGTGAGAAAAAAAAAAAGACAATATTATTTTATTACTCCAAACTAAGACCCACATAAAACGGCACTAACAAGACAAAGATCGCCTGTCTGACCAAACCAACCACCGGAATCGGGCACCAAAAAACGAAACCCACAAGTCCGCCACAACGCCGGGGCACATCGATTGGTGAAAAAAACAAGCCCAAAAAATAAAGAAAACACCCACCTGTCATAAACGTGTCACCACCTAATCGAGAACCCTCGTTAACCACAGGGTGCGTTTCGGGGTCTAATTTGCGAGAAAAAAAAGGGTGCAAAGAAACAAATCTAAACCCCATATCTATAGGAGGGAAGCATGCAGCCGACATGAGCCATTTCAACTCGGACGAGTCAACTCGGCCTCGCCCCGCTCGTGTTCCAGTCCGAGTTCCCGTATCCCAATCTCCAGATCGGCGGCCGCCACCAGGAGGTCGACGGCTTGTAATGGTTCCAGGACCGCGAGGACCACCCGCAGCGTCCGCATCCTCAGCTCGTCGGCCTTCCTCATGACCCGCGCGAGCCCCGCCAACCTTCCCCCCTCCACGTCCACGTCCTTCCCCAGGAAGAGATCCGCCATCTCTCCCTGCACCTCCTCCATCTCCCTCTCGACGGCCAACTCCTGCTTTATCGTCTGCCGCTGGATCGTGTCGATGCGCACGAGCTGATCCCCGGTCAGGTCGCCGAGGTCGCCCGAGTGGACGCCGAAGCGGAGCAGGTCCGCGAGCTGGGCCTCGAACCGGTGGCCGGCTTCAGAGTACAGGAGGTGGATGAGCGCGTTCGGGCGCCACCCGGCGATCCAATGCGACGCGTGCTCCAGCGCGGTGGCCCACGGCGCGGCGAAGGCGCGGACCGGATCCGACGCGGCGGCGCTGGCACGGGCCTGGTAGTGGCACTCGTAGACGGCGAGCGCGCTGGCGACGATGCCCCGGTCCGCCGTGGCCCTGGCGGAGCGAAGCTCGCCGCGCAGGACTTGGAGCTGGCGCGGCCACACTTTGGCGAAGCATACGACGTCCCAGTCCATGGCGAGGAACACAACGCACGGCTGTGGCAGGAGGAGGCAACCTACCACTCAACTATTTATGGCAGGGAAAAGGTCGTGTAGATGACGTTGGCCACCGCAAGAGAGATCGACACGGGGTTGCAGTGGCGCTGCCAAATGCCCCAATGGGAGCTCATGCTTCCTTTGTGGTGGCCAACAGGTGTCCAGGAACTGCGAGGGGGTGATGGCATCGGCGGCCATGTCATTTCAGCCGCTGCTGCATCCGAGGGCGGAAAGCACGGTCGCGACCCAGATTTCAGCGGGCGCGCGCGGGCGTGGCGACCGGGCATTGGGCCGAGGATGATGCGGAAGCTTGTGCAGTGCGGGCGTTCCACCTCCTGCTTCATGACCTCATGTATGACGGTGAGAAGAAAAGTTGGTGGCAGAAGCATGTGACCCAACAGCCATTGGCCCTCAATTGATGAGCTCAGTTCGGCATATGCACGAATAATAATGAAGTTTATATCCTTGATAATAATGGACTCCAGATGCATGAATTGACAGGATGAATATATATATAATTATATATATGGACTCCAAATGCATGAATTGACAGGGATATATATATATATATATATACATGGATAAACGGAGGCACTATCTACATAGATAGTAATAAAAGTAGGATGTTAGATATATGGTAGATTTAATAACTTATAACAAACTATTTAAGAAAGAGAAAATTTTATATCCATCGTATATTTAACAACCTACGGTTGTTATGAAAAGTAGTGCGGAATAGGTAGCACCTCCATTTTTTCCTATATGGGTTTAATGGGAGTATAAATCATTACTTACCTTATACATATAAGTCAAATGATCCGATAATCCAAATTATGGTTGAAAGAAAAGTAAAAATTTATTTCCTTAAATAGTGAAAATAACTACTAATTACTTGCACAAATAAAATTTAATATGGATCGTCGGATCACGTGACTTACATGTATAAGTCAAGAGTGATTTACACCCCCATTAAATCCTATATATATATATATATTGTGTGTGTGTGTGTGATATGGCTCATTTGATAATATTTATAATAGATTATTATGTATTAAAAAATGCTTTGCATGAGAGGCAATAGATATCAACTCTAATATAACTACATGATCGGGCANTATATATATATATTATATGCTCAGTTCGGCAGATGCATGAACAATAATGAAGTTAATATCCTTGAGAATAATGGACTCTAGATGCATGAATTGACTGATGAATGTTGAGTATATATATATAAGCTAATATACGTAGTAGTAGAATTTTCTTTTCACGAGTATATATTTTTTTTAAATATTGATCCTCCTTAATTATCCATCCTTTATCATGTATGTATACATTGAGTTTTTACTTTGTAGAATTCTAAGCATTGTGGGACAAAACTATGAAGAAATTTACATAACTCAAAAAATATGGTTATAAGTAAAGACTTGGGCATCACTAATTAGTCTAATTAAATTGGGAAAATATGTAAGGGTAAATAATATTCGTTATTTTTAATTATCAAAGGAGGCTCATGCATTAATAAAAAAAACATAGATACAAAATACAAAAAAGTTGCATAAATAAAAATAAAATTTGAAATCTCTTAATTTACAAATGGAAAAATCCTCATTCTATTGCTCTCATTTTATTTTATATTTTTTTGTTGCTAGTTCAATATGTCGAAGTATTGCTTTTAAGGCATCGTCTAACAGCCAAATTCTGCACATGGATAATTTTATTTTTCTCATTATTTAAAGTGTGATTTAAAGATGGTATAAATAGTCATATATAGCATTCAATGTAACGTCCCAACACTGATAAAATCATTCTATCTAATAATGACATGTGACTTAATTTGAGTCTTATTCGATAAAAGCATATTAAAATAAGAAAATAATAATTATTATCTATTTAAGTAGATGACATCATATTATCTATCTTTTCAATCGTGCGAATAATAAATATAATTTTTTCTTCTTTTTATATTCTTTTATCCATTGTAAATTAAATATTTTGCACAAGGTAGCACTCATGCTAGATTCTAAAATAAACTATTTACTTATGTAATAACTAAAAAAAAGAATTAATGATCCAATGTCCCATTATAAAAGCCAAAGAACGAGTCCCCATCTAGAGTTGGACTTTCATGTGTGCTCGTACTGGTCAACTCGTGTTTGACCATGCCCGTGTCATGCAAAAAATGTTACTTGTTGGCATAGCCTGACTCAGCATGATTTCGATTGTGTTGAACGAATCGTCGTTTTTTCTTTACTTTCTAAAATTAATATCTTAATCGCCTTTAAAATTTAATCTATTAATATATGAGTGAATCGTGAATACATACATAATTAAGTATATAAATTATTAAATATATAATTTAAATAAGAGTAAAACTATAAATTTATCAGTGTATAATATTATAGTTAATAACTTGTTCCTTTTTAGTTTTCATATAAAATATTGATAAGTTATAAATATAACTAATAGTCATTATAATTTATTTTTAATAACTTATTACTTATGTTTATAGTGTTATAACTTATAACTATATAGTTATTATATAATTATATACTAGTATTATACTCATATATCATTATATTATATTAATTTAGTACATTATAATAATTATATATAGTGATATAATACATTATGTTATATTATATAACATATGATGGTGGAAGTATGTTCATGGATGACTTTGACACTTTCATTCTCACCTTACAAATTAATAATTTTTATTTTTGTTATAAAAGAAAACTCGTATAGCCTTTTGAAATATATATNTATATATATATGGGGTGACCCTCCAAGTTGAAAGTATGTACATATGTATACAATAGTAACTGCAGTCATGCAACAAATAAAAGAAATATTTTAAAAGTAATATAATTATCTCATTACTTTAGTGATTAACTGATTTGCATTAACATTTTGAGGTCCTAGGTTAAACTCCCAACTCCATCCATTTTTTCTATATATTTTGCTTCTATATACATGTGTGTCATAGGGTAGCTGGTAGTGTTCAACCATGCATCGAAGCGGGCTGGGTCACGGATTAAAAAAAAAGGCTTGATCGTGCCGTCTTGGACGGGTCCGAGCTACCAGGCCTCATGCCATATTGGGCTCAAATCTTGAATGGGCTGACACAACACAGGATGACCCGAGCACGTCTCGGGTGTCCAATTCTCTTCCAAATTGTTTGCCATTGATTCTAATATGATTCAATAAGACTCCATCAAGAATACATGATTATTGTACATAGAGTAGAGAGAATGACATTAGGTCATTATATGCATTTTATGTGCATGAATAGATAGTATAGAATGAAATTGATTGACTCATTGATGTTATGATCATGGGTATGGGTAGATTAACTATTATTGTCATACGAAAAACCTAAGGACCCTATGGAATGCATGCACATATGTAATTTTTGCCAAATTGTTATTCTTATGGTGAAATCCTAATGTTGATTTCTAATTTTGAAACCTAGAATTAATAATTGCTAAATTGAACATAGGAAGGGTGCCCAACTCATAGATTATATAGATTTACATGTCCACATGTATATTGCTAGATTATTATACTTATGTTAAACCTTGAAACCTAGGCTTTATGAATGGTTAAATTGATTATTAGGATAGTGTCACAACTTAAAGGATTGATGTTAGAATTGTATGCTCACACGTACATTCCTTAATTGTTATATTAAAACCCTAGTTCTTGCTTATACCTTGAATCCCTAGAGTTTACAATTGCTAATTAGGATGTGGAATGTGAGTAAAACCTAAGGATTTGTAATAGAATTTTATGAACTCTTTTGCTTTGGATTATTAGTGTATTGAAATCCCATGTCAAATTATGCATATTGGGAACTTAGTATTATCATTTGATAGATCGTGTAAATGGAAGTGTCAAATTTAAGATTTATAGTCTTAGAACTTGAAATAGGAACTGAAACTTCAAAGGAATAGGAATTAGGGCACTCGGCTATGACCAAGGAGCATGGCTACGATCAGGCTGTAGCCATGGTCGTGGCCCCATAGCACTTGGCCTTGGGACCGTAGCGCACGAGTCGTGGCTATGGTTCAATCTTATCCATACTCTGTCGACACAAATTGAATCGTAAGGAACCCCGTTGAGTGAAGACTCCCATCTACAAGTTATCACTCATCTCCTTAACTGTTATTATGAATGTTTAGTTACCATTTTATATGTATATTTTACTACTAAATTAAATTGTTTATCATGTGAGTTGCTCTTAAGTTCTATTGAATTGAATTATGTATCTTGTGAATTGTACTTTATGCTCTTGTATATAAGAAACTTAGTTGATTATTGCAATTGGGTTATGAATCATGCTCACACAATGAAAACCCTTGTTTGGTGATTAATCTCTCATAGAAACTGAATTGCATGCTCAATTGTAAATAGAAAAGAACCTTGGCTCCCTCGTGTATTGTTGGATAGATTGTCTGTATATCAATTGATTGATTGATCCCAGACGTGGAGTGCGTACTCTCACAAGGAGTAAACACGTGTATTATCACTCGGGCCTAACTAGCTTATAACCGAGGTACATTCCAGCTTCAAATCAAGATGAAATAATAACCTCACAACTTGATTGATGATTAAAATACATATTGAACCATTGAACATATGCTGAAAAGATAAAAATTGAATTATGCATATTTATTGATTGATTTGAATTGTATTGAATTGAGCATTAGTGTAAAATGATGATATTGAATTAAAATATATTATATAACTGCAACGAATTAAATATATAAACATTCATTTATAATATTAGATTTTAACACCTTATGTACCTAAATTATTTAAAAGATATTGTATAAATCATTTAAATTATTGCATTTGAAATATAAACTATAGTTACTATTAGTTTGGGGGAGAGAGGAAAAAAACGACCTAAAAATCAACACAAGAATATATGCTTTTAGCGAGTAAAGAATTACCCGCTAATTAATCGCTACTTACTCGCTAAATACTTTACCGAGCATTTAACGAGTAAATTGGCGTCGAAACGTTTTGCCGGACGAAATTCCCCCACCTTAGCGAGTAAAGTTTTTCCTCGCTAAGTAATCGCTAATTGGCCGTAAAGTAGACGTAAATTGCTCGTAAATGCGCCGCTGAAATGTTGGCATTTTTTAATTCAAAAAAAATCCCTCGTCGTTTTACTCGCTAATTGATCGGAAATTATCCGTTATTTGGCCGTTAAATTAGTCGTAAATTAACCGTAAATCAGCCAAAAAATCACTGCAAATTGGGTTATCGTATTACCATTTTCTATTGACATTTGGTCGCTAATTGGTCGCTAAATGGCCGTTAATTGGTCGTTAATTAGCTAGAAATTGGCCGCTAAATTACAGTTTTTTTCAAAAAAAAATTATTTTGAAATTGTAATTTCCGGCTGTTTACAACAGAATTATAACACCTGCTTATAGCACACACAAATCATATAACATAACAAATACGATACATTTAAAGTTCAAAATGACCTAAATACGATACACTTAAAGTTCAAATGACCTAAATACAACAACACAAGTACGATAGAGTCTAAGGCACAAAACAAGTT
>LTAE01000572.1:0-16352 GCA_001647135.1 Pontederia paniculata
TTATTATTATTATTATTATTATTATTATTATTATTATTATTATTATTATTATTACTACATCTTTTTCGTGTGAAGATAATTATTACATTTTTTATTGATCTTAATAGTTTCATGTGGCAAATTTACTAATTTCATTTAGTTATGAATTTTTAAAATAATTCTTATAAAGTTCATTTTTCTAATTTGGATTTAATTTTAACTCTCCTTATAAAGATCACGTCTAGCATTTCAAAATAAATTCAGTTCTTTTTTTTAAAATAAATTAAATACTATCACTGATTAATTTTTTGAGATATCCGATTATGTATTTGTTAATTTCACCAAAAAGAGTTAGTATAAGTAACATGATATAATAATAATAATAATGAATTATTCATTGTCTATCATATTTATAATAATTTTAATTTTTTATTTTTGTAATATATAAGGCTTAATGAGAGATAGTGAAGTAGTTATTTCGACTTCTTGGATAATATAAATAATATAAAATTTAATATAATATTATTTGGACTATTGAATTTGAGATTTATGATTGATACAAATAAATTAAAAATATAAATTTTAAATAAGTTATTTATTTTTAACAATATATTTCAGATTAACGGTTCAAATGATAAGAATACAAATCTATTAAACTTTATCATATAATATAATTCATTTAGAAATATCTCCAAAACTAACTTCATGCTGAATTGAATCGATGGCACACAACCCATATCACAGGCTCCATCATCCTATTAATAGAAAAAAAATAAAAAAAAACTTTGGGCGGAGGAACCAAAACCAACACCAAGGGGCAGAGTTAATTAAGTTTAGAGATGAGATGAGATGGAAGCGTGGGGCTGCGAGAGAGCGGCGCGCGCGTGAACCCCCGAGAGAACGTCTCTCTTCGCTCAACTTGAGCGATCGTTCGTGGCGTTCAAAGACCGATCGAAGGTCCCTCCCTCTGCATCGATCCCTCCTCTCCATCCACAACGGATACATTTTACAGACGACGTGCACCTCCACCCCCTCTGGCCGGCAGACCAAGCTAGAAATCATACGACCGCAACGCCACCTGCCTACCCTCGCCGCCTGGCAAGGTACGTACGTTATCTGTCATAGGATCGAACAACCGAGAGCACGTTGTTTACGTACGTAGCATTCGGTAACGATAACTGTGCACGTACCTTGTTTTGTTCAGAGAGATAATGGATCGAGAAAGCAAGAAGAGAGCGCGAGGCGAACAGCTTCAACAACTCAGACGAGCAGCGACGGGAATGGCCGCGGGTGCCGCAGGACCAGTCGTCAGTGAAGCATTTTTGCAGGCTTCGGAGAAGGAAGGGGAGATGAGGAGGAAGAAGAAGAAGCGCGGCGGCGGCGATATCAGCAAGGAAGAGAAGGTGAAAAAATGTGACTTCCGGGGCGGTGAGGGCGTGGAACGACCGCCTCCGGGGGTGTTCGAGTTCCCGTGGCAGGAGGGAGGGCGATTTCTGACGCCCGAGCTGAACGATTCGGACATGCGCGACGTCTTCTTCTCGTCGCTCGTCGATGGCTGCTCGGCATCTATTGGTTTCCCCGGTGATCGGCTCTCGCCGGTGGCGTCCCGAGGGTCGACATGTCTGCCTGAGATCGAAGCTCTGTGGCCGTCAGAAGCGGAGGCGGACGGTATGGACTGCATCTGGAGCTCTGTTCTCTGCCAGCCGCTCGCAGCTGCGGCGATGCTGCATGGAAAGTTTTAGGATCAATAGACACGATAAAAAGAAGTCTGTTTTTTTTTTTTGAGAAAGAACTTAATTTTGTTCTAGTTTTCCAACATTTTTAGATAAATATATTATCTTTTATTTGTGCCAAAGATCATATGATGATGACGATGATAAACAAAGAAATGGAGAAACCAATCTCCTTCTCTCATAGATTTTTATTTATCAACCAGTGTTAGGAAGAAAATGTACTCCTAATGTACTTACTAGCCATGGGATAGATTTATCAATATTCCATCTCAAACGGAATTAGTTAAGACTAATAAAGTTGTCAATTCAAATGTTATTCAAGTGGGGAAGAGTTTACTTTCACTTGAGTAATTAAGATCGCATGTTCGATTCGATCCCATATTCATAGATGCACTTCTTTTGTTTCATTCTTCCTAACCGGATCCTGATGAACTAATTTAGTCAGAAATAATGCTGAGACGAGAACCAAAATATTGGCTCTTAAATTATAAAAAGAAGAAAATAAACAAGACTTTACTCATTCATTGATCAATTTACTCAGCTCCTTTTGGAAAGAAAAAGTAGATCAAGAACTACGAGATAACCCCTTCAGAAGCAACAATCAATATAATTTTCCTCCTCTGGATATGAGATATTTAATTTTTGAGTTATTTGTATTAACATCCCTTAGCTATATTTTTTTTCCATGGATAACGTAAAATTATAAATTTAATAATTTTAATTCTCGAAATTATTTCGATTTATCAATCTAACTCTTTCGCTCAATTCATCCAAAATTTTATTAAATTAATTTTATTACTAATTATAAAATATCATTTTTACCTTTACTTCTTTAATATAATAATAAAAATAAAGTAAGGATACAAATATTATCGAATAATAATTTTTAACAAATATGAAATTTCATGATCACGTTCTTATTTTTAATTTTTTAATTTTTTTATAATATTTAGAAAATGGTAAAGTTATCATTTCATAATTAATAAAAATTAAATTTAATAAAATTTTGGATGGAATTTAATAAAAGAATTTGATTGACAAATCGATAGTTCAAGGATTATATGTGATAAATTTATAGTTTACGATTACATGCCAAAGTTACAAGTGAGATGTTAGCAAATATATTTTTAATTTTTTTTACTTTTTTTATTGAAAGTAAGATCTACCGTTACACAGTCACCTTAATTCTCAAATATCTCTTGGAAATTTGATATTTTTAATCATATTAATCAGATATCACTCAATAATTTGAAACATTCGAAATGATCGCATCAACCAATTTATAGATGAAATGGTTGAGAACTTGATTTCTCTTATAAAATCAAGGAGTGGAGTCCGTAGCTTATTTCTAATTTATGTTTTATAGAACGTCTATGATTTAAAAAAAAGAATTCAGAAAGAAAGTCAGAATCCTTTTACACAAGTTGGGAGCAATCATTTTACTCAAATAGGTCCATTTTAGTTTGGAGACACGTTGTTGAAGCATGTATTTTTTTCTACAAGCAATAACATTTACTGCCTTTTTAAGAATCTAATAACACCATTAAAAATCCCAATATATAAGGATTACACAAATGACCACAAAATCTTACATATATACTCAGGAAAGACGACAATAAAAGCATCAAGAACATTTTTAACACTAAAATCCAAAGTTGAGAGAAGAGGTCTCATATAGTTAGCAAAATATTAGAAGCTTATCTCGAATTGCATTAATATAATAAAACCATGATGATAAAGAAGAAAATTAATGTAAATGAAAAATTTCTCATATGTAGATTTTGTCTCTGTAACACCTCCAAAAGCGATCATTGCCACATGATAGAATCCACCTTTGGTGACGCTACTCAATATTATATTTTAACTATAATACTGAATATGACTGATCAAATATAATGACACATAAGTGATAACAAAGAAAGTAGCATAAAATAAAAGATATTTATATTAAATATGGATGCCTAAGTGACGTGATCGACATTCGATGAGAGAAATAATGTTGGAAAAAAAGGATAATAACCAAAATAAAATAATAAGAAAATCAATTCCCTTTGTTAGTCATATCTCCATGATTCCCCTACTAATAGCAAAAGTTTAATATTTGAAATTTGAATTCAAGCATGTTCGCTTTCCCTTTTATTTTATATTTTATTTTGAGGTGTTATAGTTCTCCTTATGCCACAATGATTTTCTTTGTTCACGTAATTGAACATAACACATGGTGGTAATGGTCATTAGGATCATACAAAGTTTTGAAGAGAGGATGTTAGAGTTGGGCATCTAGGTGAGTCTGTACTGAAGCCATCGATTTGAACCTTACTACTCAAATGATCACCGTTATCGGAGCAAAAAAGTGTAGTTCCAATGTTAACTCGCGATAGCTAGTGTTGAACGATTCTCTAAAAAGAATTCTTGAAAGTATGACATTTTCTTGACAAGTGCTAAAGCCATGGGGAATAACAAAAACATAAAAAAGGAAAAGGAGATGTAGACCATTCATGTTGACTTAATGGCTGGAACCAAAGTGTATTTTATAGCTCAAAATATGTGTTATACATCCATTAGGCTTTTTTTATCCACGCCATGATAAAGGAAAGGTTAGATCCAATCAAGTCGCAGTGGCGTTGCAACCACTGCCGACTGATTTGGCTATGGATCTTCCAACCAACAATGATCTACGTATCTCTATTGTCTTAAATGAAGTGACAAAGGGGGACAAGTCCCGATGGCGCCATGGGCCACTTTCAATTGTCCTTCCTCCCAAACCTTCCCATTCTGAGTTGGAGGGGATATCGGGGGACTGTCATAGTAAAAAGACCCAAGAGGAAAATCTCCAAGGAATGCTGCTAGTACAATAAACAATTGGTGGAATGCATCAATGTAGTCACTAAGGAGTAGCTCCATCAGTAGCAATGACAACGATTAACAAATGAACATGGTATAATTAGTTTACGTCACTTCCAAAAGTAGCTGGTTGATCATAAAATAATGGACTCAAGCAACCCAAGTCCTTGGTTTACATGGAGAGGTTCACAAGTTGGATACTACAATCGGGTTTTCAAGAGACTAGACAGAGCCTACGAATGCCACTGGCATATGAAATCTCCAAATGCATCAATTATATTCCCAACACGAACCACCAAGTTAGATAATTATCCAATTATGGTGAATTTCTCAAGTAGCGATATCTCAAAGGCATGTAGTAGGCCATTTCAATTCCAAGATACTTAGCTAACACACTCTCATTTTGGCAACTTCATTCAACTAGGAGTTAGATACCCAAATCCATGCAAGCTCAATCATATTAATGAAAAATTAAAGATATGGATCTAGGAGGTGTTTGGCAATGCACTAAGAAAAAATGTGCATTGTGGCTAGACTGGGAGGAATACAAAAGGCATTTCTAAGTGACTCTAACCTTTGCCTAATAGATCTAGAGAAGAAAACTAAACAAGGAGCTTGATCAAATACGAATCAAGAAGAAATTATGAGGTACATAAAACCAAGAACCAAATGGATTAAGTTTGGCGATAGAAACATAAGGTTTTTTTTTCATATTAAAGCCATTATCAAGTTCCAATCTATTAAAATAAGAGGACTCAAGCTCCCAAATGGCAATTGGTCTTTTGATGAAAATGATGTTCAAAATCATGTATGTCACTATATCTAAGAATTTTACAAAAATCCACAATCCCACACAGGAAGAGTACTCAATGATAGGTTCCCACGTATAAATGCAGATAACATGTGCAAGCTATGTGGGCTTGTTACATAGCAAGAAGTTTGGGCATCTAAAGTCCATGAGACCTTATAAGGATTCGAGGCTAGATTAATATCATGCGTTCTTCTTTCGAAAATATTGGAGTTTGACGAGACATCAACTTGTGAAATTGGTGAGGTTATTGCAGGACAACTACCTTTGGAACGCATAAACACAACTTTACTTGTTCTAATTGCAAAGGTACCAAGTCCAGAAATCATATTATAATTTTGGCCCATTAGTATGTGTAATAAATGTTATAAGCTCATAATTAAACAATTGCTAATCGACTCAAGGATCTCTTGCCTTCATGGATTCACCTAATCAAACATGATTCGTTTCGGTAGAAAAAATTCAAGATAATAGCATTGTGGTGCAAGAATTGTACATACTACAATCAAGAAAAAATGGAAGCTTTGTTGTTTTAAATAGCCTTTGCTCATTGTCATGGAGCTTTATAGAGGGAACTTTGAAAGTTCTACAACTATCAAGCAATTTACACAAAGCTATAATAAATTGTGTAATATCGACATCACTACAAGTATTATGGAATAGAAGACCAACGAAAAAAATTACTACGAAGAGAGGCAATTGACAAGGTTGTGCACTATCTCCATATTCATTTGTGTTGTGCATAGAGGGATTGTCAAAAAGAATTTTAAACATGCAACTTTCGCAAATGGTTTATTAGTAATCTCTCATCCAAATACTATTTGTGACAACTTGCTGGTATATCTAGAAGTGGCATTGCTCACTGATACTTAATGAAGACTTTGTATAGCCAATAGAACCTACATTCCAAATATTAAGATGTGCCTCATAATTCAATAAAGCATGAAAAGAAGAAGCACACTTCTCTTCTCCTGAACAATATCAACTAAGATGTAGTAGGTTTATTCGTAATGTAAATGCAGAATGGATAACAGGCTTTCAATGCAACATAGGCATAGCAACTCCTCTTCTTACAAAACCATGAGCCATCAAAATCATGTTAGAAATTATATGGGAGATAGGACTCCAACAACTAATTTTGAAGTCTGATTTTATGGAAGCTCTATAATGTTTGGAGGTAGACTGTATGGAGCGAGGGAGATTAAAAAATATTTGCTTTGACATACATGCATATATGAAGATTTAACATGTAGCATACTTGATGAGAATACAACATTTGTGCAGACTAGTTGGCAAAAAGGGAATACTTGTGGCCAGAAGGAGTCAACGCTCTCCAAACATGTCTTTGAGCTTTTGAAGTCACTAAAGAAGGATATTGGTGGTTGTCAACAGTAGCCACCCACTCCATGTATCAACTATAACTCTTATATCTCTATGTAATATCATTTATTAGCCAGTTGCTAATATCCTTGCTACAAGACTAAGACCTATCTTACCTATCCTGGTAGACCCGACCCAATCAACCTTTGTGGCAAATAGGTCCATACATGATAATATACTCATATGTCAGGAGCTAACTCATTCCATGGTTGGGGGTGCTAGGAAGGGAATGTTATTAAAAATAGACATGACAAAAGCTTTTGATAGGGTTTCGGCTATTCAGAATGTTCTAACACTCATAAAGTTCCCACCAAGTTTCATTACATGGGTCATGGTGTGTGTGAGGTCCCCTTCCTTTTCATGCTTAATAAAATGGTCAACCATCCCTTTTCTTTGAAAGTCAACAAGGTATTAGGTAGGGTGACCTTCTATCTCCATACCTATTCATTCTCATCACCTAGGTGTTGTCAACTATTATGAATCAAGCAGGACTTGCAAGATCCTTGACTCCTTACTCTATTGGTAACTTTTCAGTTAGCCACCTTATATATGCAAATGATCTAATAATTTGTGTGGCGGCTATTGCTAAGAATTGTAAGGAGATTAAGATAATCATGGAATTGTATTATTTTCTTACAAACCAAATGATTAATCCCAGGAAGTAAAAAATCTATTACCACCAAAGCTAGAAAATAGGAGGAGGAATGCCATCAAGCAAGCTTTGGGTATTAATTTAGGGTCTTTCCCTTTCCAATATTTGGGTACTCCTATATCTTACAAATATATTCCTAGGTCCAAACAAACACTACTAGTGGACAAGGTGGTCTCTAGAATTTCAGGATGAAAAATGAAAACATTAAACATGGCAGGCAAATCAGTACTAATTAGATCAGTTATCAACTCTATACCAAATTATTCCCTTGAGATTACATATATATATCCGGAGGTATTCTTGACTCTAGAAAAAAAACTATCTAGGGGTTTCTTATGGTCAAAGGAAGGAGGGAGAAGAGGCCTGACACTATACAACTACATTGGTCTTGTGGGGGTCTAGGCATTAGGAACTCTAGGACTATTAGGCATGCCCTCCAAGCTAAATGGTTCTTAGGATTCCATAGGAGGAAGACTCGCCATGGGTCAGGCTAATTCTAAATAAATATGAAAAGTTGCACCCTTGGTTGCACACATCTAACCATATTGATAGGCACTCTACCTGGTCCTGACAGATGATATTGAATACCTTGAGTGTAATTAGACAATGGTTCAAAAGACACATTGGGCATGGAACTATTACTAATGTGATAAAAGACCCTTGGATTTTCTATATCCCATTAATGTTTAAGCTTACTTATCTGAATGTTAATATGCTTTCTTCTAACATATGTGTACATGATCTTATTTCTGATTATCAATGGAATTTATCTTTACTGCATGATTACTTCGGTCCGGTCTTGGCTACTTTTATTGCTTCCATTCATATCCCTGCTCATGCCAAGGATGACCGGTGGTGCTGGGTATATGACACCCACGATAGAGCTACAACACGCTCTGTTTACTACTTGATAAGCCGTTAGCCTAACCATATGCAGGGACAAGGACGGCCAAACTGGATAACTATATGGTCAACAAGGATCCTCTTTAAAATTCAAGTGTTCCTTTGGAAACTTCTGCACTGCCTGTTGCCAACAAAAGATTTTTTGCTAAGATTTGACAATGATATTAATCTGTTGTGTCCAATTTGCGGTTTGGCACAAAAATATGTATCACATCTTTTTTTCTTTTGTAATATGGAATTCTTATCTCTAGTCGTTGTTTGAGTCTCAAGTCACTTATAGTTTTCAGTATAAAGATAATTGGCATACTGATAGTTGGGTACACGAGAGGGCTCCTCACTATCTCCGGATTCTAGATGTAAATTACAATCTCTCCTTGCTTTCTCTCTCTGGGGACTGTGGGTTTTAGAAATGATGCACTCTTTAAGTCTAGGATGGCAACCGTTCTTGTGATATGGTCTAAGGCTTTGACAGGATTTAATGGGTTCTCATCACACCATCCGACTAAGGCAATACAACACCCCCAAGATCAACTACTAGTCTAGTGGGAGCCCCCTCCCCCTCCCGAGTTAAAATCAACTTAGACGACCCATAATACGAACTAATTTAGGGTTCATAAGACGAACTAATTTAGAGTCTTGTTTGGTTGCAGGGACATTAAAGCACGACACAACTTCAATTATGGAGGCATAAGCTTGGGGGATTCTCGCTGGTCTTCGGATGATGATCACAAAAGGACTCAAGGATATCTCTCTGGAGGTGGACTCTTGAAACCTGGTGGACATTATAACTCGCAAGTCTCAAGCACCATGAAGATTATGAAACATTGTAGCTGATATTTTTCACCTTATTGCAACTTTTGAATGTTTACACTAGCTTAGAGAAGCCAATAAAGCAGCAGACCAACTGACCAATATGGGGAGAACGGCAGTGGGCTGATTTTGTTTTTTGGGCGGAAGGCTCACCTCCGGGCCTTTCGTATATTTTGCATAACAACTCTCACGGCTATGTCGTTTTTACATAATTAAGTTATCTTTCTTTTTAAAAAACGCATCAACTATAACTAGCTTTGGGCGCTTGGCTCGTTCTATTATCCTAAAAACATAAATTAGAGAGCTTGTTTAAACTGAAACTAATATGGCACTTGAATCAAAACCCTTGACCATTTTCTATAGAAGGGCTCATATCACTTCCGTGGAGCTTTTCATAAAGGTTTGTATGTTGATACATACTTTAGCATATTAGAGCCCAAATCACAAATACCTTATGAAAGGCAACACCTTCATATTTTAAAATAATAGTATTCAATTTAAAAAAATATATATAAAATGATGATATTAAAACTAGAAACTAGTGAATATGGCCTACTAAATTAAGCTTGTTTTAGTAAACATCTGTTGCTTTCATGATTCAATTTTATGACATTTTTATGATATTTGCTATTATGGAAGTTGGAAGAATAATATCTTTACATGGTACATTGGAGATGGTTGCCATTTTATGATAAGGCTGTGTTATTCATGTGTGTAAACACATTGTCATTTTATTTCTATAAGAAAAAAACATTTTGCAACTTGCAGAGTCCAATCCCTAATGCGTTTACATATGACCAATGAATGCAGTTGTCATGACAGTGACGAAGCCGGAAATCAAACTCGGAGTGGTCGTTTTGTCAACCAGGCATCTGTCTCTAATACGAATGCATCTCATCCACCACCTCATGCCAAATAAAAATTTCATTTTCGATTGAATCCATGTCGCACACGAAACCAAATGCCGGCCGAAGAAAAAGCATTACCTATCTGTGCAATGCAAAGACGGCCCCTGACCTGATGGACCATTTCACAAAATTTCTAATTTTCTTACATTTGTTTACAAAGTACTTTTGCACTTTCCGAAGATTACTGTATTTCTTTTCTCATTTAGGACATCTCTAATAATATTATTATAAATAAGGATTAAGAATTGCACTTTCTAGTGTACTGTTCATATCAATAATAAATAAGACATTGGATGTGCATGTGCGACCACTGAAAAAAATAAAGAACAGAACAATTGATGGAGAAGGCATCTATTCAACTTGGAAAAAAAAATAGCTCATCTCCTTGGACCAGGTCCATGAGTTCCCAACAGAATTTTCCACCACACAAGGTACATGTTGCCAAGTAGCAGCATCCAAGAAGAAAAATGAATTTACTTGGTTGAAGTGTTAATGGACTGATCCTCAAGAAAAGATTGATCTTTATCAGTTAATCATACTAAGTTCATTATTCTGTTCTCAGTAGAGATTTCACAGGACAAGGGTGGAGATGTGGAGTTAAGAAAGAAGTATGTAACATATCAGGAGGACACCACAGGTGTGAGAATGAAGAAACATCTGTGTTAACAGGACTGCTGCAACCATCCATTACAGGTGCATCAGCTTAAGATGGCAGAGTCTGCCATCATTAGCTTGATCCAGAGCATCACCACAGCCTTGGTCACGAAAGCAACCGATGGCCACGGCTCCCTCGCCAAGCTTCTGGAGAGGGTGCACAGCAAGATGACCAAGATCAAGAGGGAGCTTGAGGTCATGAACCAGTTCGTCAGGAACATAGAGTTGTACAGAGGCAGCAACCGGCAGGCCCTGGTCGCTTGGGCGAAGCAGGTTCAGGACACGGCCTATGAGATCGAGGAAGTCGTGGACGAGTACACCTTTGTGATGGGCGGACGAACCAAGTCTTACCTGCATAGCGTGCTCAGTGATCCCAGGAACGCCGCCCTGCTCTCCATAGCGAGTAAGCTGGACAAGATAGAGGAGAACTTGGCACGGCTGAATAGGAGTGACGAGTTGTACGCTGTCAGAGTTCCCCAAAGCACGCCCAGGCCGTCGGAGGAGAGCGACACGAGCCTGCGCGTGACGGACTCGGCGCCTCTCATCGAGGACGACAAGCTCGTCGGGGTAGACGACAACCGGAGGCTCCTCACGGGGCGGCTGACGCAGGATGATCCTAGACTCACCAGGATTTCCGTCCTGGGGATGGGCGGCGTCGGGAAGACCACCCTCATCTCCAGTGTCTACAGCAGCAAGCAAGTCCTCAACCACTTCAGCCTTCGCGCATGGGTCTCCGTGTCCCAGAACTACGACATCGATGATTTGCTCAGAAGGATCATTGCAGACCTCTGCAAGGACAGGGCGGAGAAGATGACGCTCGACATCTACCAGATGGATCACAGAGGGCTAATAGAAACTGTTCGGTCGCTTCTGACCCGGAACAGGTACCTCGTCATCTTAGATGACGTCTGGAACTCGAATGTTTTGGATGAGTTGAACCATGCATTGCTCGACGACGGCTGTGGGAGTAGAATCGTCGTGACGACGAGGAACCAGGAAATGGCATCGGCGTCAGCTTGCAGTCAGGTCATCAAGCTCGAGCCCCTGGAGGACGCAGACGCATGGGCTCTCTTCTGCAAGAACGCGTTCCTCAGGGACAAGGGGAACACTTGTCCTGTCGAGTTGGAAGACCTGGCGAGGAGAATAGTGGAGAAGTGTTACGGGCTCCCCATCGCCATTGTTAGCATAGCCAACCTTCTGCAGCAGAAGGCGAAATCGGAGGAAGTCTGGAAGAGCGTCCATGACAGCATGTCGTGGTCCGGGAGCGACCAAACTGTGCTTGACAGAGTACCCAAGATCTTGAGCCTAAGCATAAAGGACCTGCCGTATTACCTCAGGAACTGCCTCCTCTACTGCAGTATATTTCCAGAGGATTACCGCATCAACAGGAACAGGGTGATCAGGTTGTGGGTAGCAGAAGGATTCGTCAAGGAGAAGGGGCAGAGCACCATGGAGGAAGTTGCAGAGGACTACCTCAGGCAACTCATTGGTCGATGCTTGCTGCAGGCTATCGGCAGGAACGAGTCCGGAAGGGTGCGGTCTTTTCGAGTTCACGACATCGTCAGGGACATCATCGTGACCAGATCCAAGGAAGAGAATTTTGTGGAGGTGTACGACGGCCGGGCGAATCTTGCAGACAGAGTCCGAAGGCTCTCGCTGACGAAGGACTGCCAGGGCGCAGAGGAGGCATTGAGCTGCAGAATGCCACGATTGCGATCGGTGCATC
Source organism: Pontederia paniculata (assembly GCA_001647135.1). Taxonomy (NCBI): domain Eukaryota; kingdom Viridiplantae; phylum Streptophyta; class Magnoliopsida; order Commelinales; family Pontederiaceae; genus Pontederia; species Pontederia paniculata. The sequence goes on from LTAE01000572.1 coordinate 12,398, forward strand.
TGTTTGCGTCTGCTCCTGGGTCGCTACTCTCTGAGTGCAAGCTCCTGAGGGTCTTGGACCTCTCCTTTACTCAGGTGGCAAGCCTGCCGGACGAGGTGGCCAACCTTTTCAATCTACGTTACCTCGGCATACGGAAGACAAAGGTGGAAAGGCTGCCGAAATCACTGGGCAACCTCCGGAAACTGGAGACGCTCGATGCATTCAACACCAGCGTGAAAGAAGTGCCCCGTGGGATCACCGAGCTGGAGAACCTGAGGCACCTGTTCGTCGGGAGATTCCACAGTCAGACTTCGCGGAACACGGTCTTCCGGCACGGGGTCAAGGTTCCCAGCGGCGTGTGCGGTTTGAAGGGGCTGCAGACGCTGAAGACCGTGATTGCAGGCGAGGCCTTGACGAAGCAACTGGGGAAGCTGCAGCAGATGAGAAGCCTGGACGTCCGAGAAGTCACGACAATCCACAGCATTGACCTCTTCGCCTCCATTAGCAGGATGGAGCGTCTCACCCGCCTGGTCGTCATGGCGCAGCACTGGGACGACGAGCTGCTGGTACAAAACCGCTCCCGGCCGCCTCCACAGCTCAGAAAGCTCAGCCTGTACGGGAGGCTAGAGAAGAAGTTCCAGCAACAGTGGTTCGGCGCACTCCCCAACCTCACGCACCTGGTCCTAAAGATGTCAAGGCTCAGCGAGGACGCGCTCTCCTCGCTCTTGGCGCTGCCCAATTTGGTCTCCTTCTACCTCCTGCAAGCATACGACGGAGCAACCATGCGCTTCGGCGCAGGCTCTGGTCCTAAGCTCAGGACTCTGGTGCTGTGCAACATGGACAAGCTCAGCTCCATAAGGATAGACAAGGGTGCCCTCCGGAATCTGAATGAGCTCAAATTTGTCAGATGCAAAATGCTGATGGAAGTCCCTAAGGGCATCGAGAACCTCACTTGCCTGCAGAAGTTGGAGTTCGAGGACATGCCAGAAGAGCTAATGGTACATATCAGAGAGAAGAAGGCAGTCAGATTGAAGCTTGAGCACATTCCCATAATTAAGAACTGGATGCACAAAGATGGGCATTGGAATGACATCTCAGAATTAGTAAGACCAAGGTTCAGCCCTGATGGCACATGAATTCTTCTGTTCAATTTACTTTAATAAAGTAATGTCAGAAATTTTCTTTCAATCTTTCAGCATTTGTCGTTGCCAAAACCCTTCCTTTTTCTTTTTTCTTTTCTTTTCTTTTCTTTTTTTTGTGGTTTTAATTTTTTTTGTCAAAATAGTTTTTTCATATATCTATAGAATATAAAATATCTCCCTATGTACATATTCTTGTTCATGAATATGTGGTAATGTATAGTGGCTCTCTCATGAGTCATGACTTTGTAATATATGGGTCACCATGTACTTATACATATCTAGTCGTGCGATATGAGTACTTTATGCACCCTACATGCAAAAATAGTGTGCTACACATAGATTTATATTTAAGAAACAGTGACTTTCTAATGTTCTTTATCTTAAGAGTGTGTTTAGTTGATGGATAAAATATGATTTTACAGAATCATATTATTAGAAATGTAATATTATAATCTTTAGTTTGAGATTGAAATCTATTTAAAATAAATTTGATTCTATAATTTATATAAAACAGTTAGAAGATTAGAGAAGAGATGAGAATAATGTGAGAGAAAGTGAAAAAGGTGAGATATTAGAGGAGGAGAAAATGAAAAATAATGATAGAGAAAGTTATGATGTTAAAAAAAAAAGAAAAGAAAAAGATTATAGAAGAGAGAAATTAAGTATATCAAAAAAGAGAAAAAAAATGGAGGACAAGTTATGAAATTATATTACAGGAGAGAAAAAAGATATATTTGAAGAGAGACAAAGTGTGATATTATAGGAGAGAGAAAATGATAAAATTGAAGGAAAGAAAAAAATATGAGATTAGATTATAGAAGAAAGAAAGTGAAATATTATAGGAGAGAGAAAGTAATATATTAGAAAGTGAGATATTATAAGAGAGAGAAAGTGTGAGATTATATATGAGAAAATTAGAGGAGAGATAAAGTTATGAGATTAAATTATATGAGAGAGAAAGTAAAATATTATAGGAGAGAAAGATGTATTACATGAGAGAAAATGAAAAAAAAATAAAGAAGAAAGAAAATAAAATATTATAGGAGAGAAAAAGTGAGATATTATAAAAAGAGAAAAAAGTGAAAATATTAGAGGAGAAAGAAAATTACGAGATTATATTATAGAATGGAGAAAGTAAAATATTATGGGAGAGAGAAAGTGTGATATTACATGAAAGAGAAAATGAAAAAAATGAAAAAGAGAGAAAGTGAAGTATTATAGAAAAGACAAAAAATGATATATTACAAAAGAGGAAAATTAAAAAAATCGGAGCACAATATTAGATTAAAGAAGAGAGAAAGTGAGTTATCAGTGGAGAGAGAAAATTGAATATTATACGAGAGAGAGTGCAAATGATGAGGTTCAAAGAAAAATAAATTAAGAGAAAAAAGAAGAAAAATATAAGATCATAAATGAGAAAATATTGATACTAGAAAGAGAAAGTGATAAATTAATTTAATTTTTCTTTCTTTTTCTTAAAGGTGAGATATTTTTTAAAAAAAAAACAATATTTCAATTGATAATACATGATAATCTAAAATATTATCATATATTTTTAAAAAGAATAATTTTTTTTCATCCAAGAGAAATGTATGCTTCTTAAATAGATTATTAACTTAATCAATTCTAGAAATATAAGATTCTTATACATTAAGAAATGTTACAAATATAAGATTCAATCAAACGCATCATAAGAGTAAACTCTAGCAATTGACACCCTATCATGCTATCTTAATTTAGTCCCCTACTTCGTTTTATTTTATCAAAATTGTCCCTTGTCTTTTTGTTGTTTTGTTATCAGTACTATAACTTTCATAGATGATAAATGATTTTATAGTTATAATGATAGTGTTAATCCTGTCAGACTTTTCTCTCTCAAATCAATATAATATATATAGAAGTGAACATAATATCAGGAAAAAACGAGAAGTTCACTCTCCTATCAAATGTCCCAAGATCCTCGTCCTAAGTTTAATTGATTATTAAAGCAGATAATGAACAGTTACTAGATATTAATTGAATAATGATTATATATCAGTGGATAATAATTTGATTATTAAATTTAGCAAAAGTAGTTGATAATATAACACTGACATAAATAAATATAATTATAAAATGACACAAAGAAATACAAACATATTAATTATATTAAATACATAAAAAAATATTTGTTTTAACATAATATTGTAACTAGGGACGGAGCAGGATCTTAATTCAGAAAGTACAAAATTAGAAAATTATTTTTTGTAAGATAAAAAAAATAAATAAAAAAGATATTAACATAGTAAAGTAAGTATAAAAGAAAAGTGGAGATAAGAGATATTGAACTAATTTTTTTAATTCTTATATCTTATTTTTATTTAATCAACAACAAATATATATATATATATATAATTAAGCTACTATAATAAAAAAATTTAATTATGTCTATAAGGTGCCAATGCATCCCTTGATCTTACTTGGATTTGCCCTTATAAAAATAATATTTAAAAAACAAAAAAGCGGTCATCCTCGTTACAAAGTAAAGTTGAAGGTTTGACTTGAGATAAAAACTACTTGGTTGCCATAAATTCACACAAGGCAAAGAAAAATATATATACCCCAAGGAGTAATTAAAATTTCCGACAGAAAAAAAAGAAGAACTCGAGGATATCATGAAGTAGTACCAATCAAATTTGAGGTGAGACTTTGAGCCTTTTCTTGCAGCAACCAATCATTTTTTTTTCTAAAATGCGATGAAAGAATTCGTGTCAGGACCATTTCCGAGTTCAAAATATCTAAATTCGGTCCCTGGTCTGATTTTGTATATATATATATATATATATATATATATA
>LTAE01000572.1:16501-48150 GCA_001647135.1 Pontederia paniculata
TATATATATATATATATATATATATATATATATATATATATATATATATATTAGTTAGGTTGAATTGGTCGTAGACTTGTAGCTTTATACTGTTCCTTTTTTTTAAAAGAAATAACTTGATGACAACTGAGAGACTCGACTTGCGTTAGGCCAAAACTGATGGCCCACTTGTTAGGTTTTCACTGCTGGAAAGTCCTTAGCCTGCTCCCTTGGACGCGGCGAGGATCATTAATACACAAGAGAAATTGATGAAATACCTAATTGTTTTACTACATTTTCACTCATCCTGGCAACAATTTACGTTAATAGTAGAAGTATTTTTACTTGTTAAATTATCAATAATATTCACTTCCATGAAGAAATGCACATATTTCTAAATTGATAATTTAGTTTATCATATTTACTTATAACAATGAATTATTATGTAATATACGTATTTTATCAAAATATTTTTTATAAATATTTTTAAAATGGAAACTTTGTATCATTAAGTTAAAAATTATAAACTCAAATTAAATATATTTATAAAGAATTAATATTTCAAAATTTAAGATAATATATTATTTAATATTTGTAATATTAAGAATTATTGACTAATAATTATAACTAGTCATATATTATTATTAATATAATAATTATGAGTAAATAAAACAATATAAATAATAGTTTATTAATTTGCTATATTATTATGGTTGTTGTTGTTATATCATTTATGTATTATTTTATGTTCTATTTATGTCATTTTTGTAATATCCTGTGTGTATAGCATATAAATAGAAATATTATCATTATTTGTTTTAGAAAGACAACCCTTCTATAATAATATAGATTGCTACTTTATATAATATGAAATGTTACCTAAGGTAGTGTAACAAAAGTCAACATAGTGAAACTATACGATCAGTGAAGGTAAAATATTGTCACCATTATTCTTGTTGTATGAGACACCTCACCTTATGCAACAAAAAAGATTTCACACAATGTGTGTGATGCATCCTTTCCTAAGTAAATGACACTTGTCGCAGATAAGAAGCAACAGTGTGCTAGCCATATTTTACAGGAGAACATCGGAGCGTAAAAAATGGTCTGTGTCACGCCATATGACACAGACCGTGTTCCTCAACATCATCAAAGTCAACCACCATGACGTCACAATAGGAACCACATTGATCTACGACACGGGCTGTGTTCGCCACCACGGAGGCAGATGCGCCTTATGAGGGTCGTGTTCACTGATGACGTCAACATCATGCGTGACTTGGGCCGTGTTGCACTTGACCGCCGGTCGTGTCATCAAAATTAAATTAAAATCGAATGTGGGTCGGGTCACCTCAAATCCAGACAGTGCGATGAATAACGCAGACTGTGTCCTTGTTAAATGCAAATTGTGTCTCGATGAAAAAGATTGAACACCGACTGTATGTAGAACACGACCTGTGTCCGTATCTACTACGGGTCGTGTCCTGATAGAAAACGAGCCATGTTGTCGCTTAACACGGGGCATGTTCCTGATTGAAGATGTCTAAGTTACATTATCCTATTTCTATCTCTTATTATCATGAAGATGTTTGATTTGTACCTATTGATTGGACTTGGTGATAGCTTACGAAAATAATAAACCTAGGGTAGCTCATAATAAGATTTAAATGGATATATTGATTGTGATTGAATTGACACATTAAGAAGAGGGTCCTGCAATCATTTATCCCAATTGAAGAGTTCTACCCTGATTGCATGACTTTGTCTTGATTACATGAGTTTCTCCTGATTGCAGGATTCTACTTTGATTGCAGGACTCTATCCTAGTTGCAGGAGTTTCTCTTGATTGTAGGATTCTGTTCTAATTGCAGGGCTTGCCCTGATGGCAGGATTTATTTTGATTGCGGGACTTGTCCCGATTGCATCTTAAAGATGAAGTGATTGACCACTGATGTGTGCTTATGACTGGCTAGTCATCCTGCACCTGGATAACCTGAATCTTATATGCATTAATAAAGATAAAAGAATGAATTAACACTGAGGATCACATTGACCAGACTTGAACATATTGGTACCCCGCATCTACATGCTATTAATGTTCTCCCCATGGATGAATAAAGGTAAAAAATTGATTTGGGCTTGAGACCTATCGAACAAAGATTAATTGGGCTTTGATTCATAGCAATGCAATTGAGGTTCTTGTAATTGAATTATTATTGAGATCGTTACAATTGGAAAGGAGATAATGAAAAGGTAAAAAGGTAAAGGAGATATAGTATTGTTGTTTAATTGATTTTTATCATGTCTTTAGATATATTTTCCCTATTGCATTTCGTTTACATATTTGGATTTATAGCTCATGGGATAGTGTTTTTTCTGTTTTTGATCCTGCAGGCAAGGGAGGTAATGATGAATATGTGATGATACTAGTGATGCAAGAGTTTGTGATGTAAACAACTTGCACATGATGGGTCCAACTTGAGTCAAGTCTACTGAGTGTAATTAGTTTTACAATTATTTTACTCTATCTTTTTAATATTGGAACAATGTAAAAGGATGATTTATATTTCTAGACTATTTTATTGAGTTTTTATTTTAAAGTTATTATTTCTGCATATTGTTGGCCAGTCTTTAGTCAAAAGTCAAGTCAAAGAAGATAGGTCGTAGTGTCTCTAAGTTTATGTTCTACCATGTGGCGTTATGTGGATTTAGGGGCGCTATATATATACATACATACATATATATATATATATATATATATATATATATATATAGGATTTAGGGGCGCTATACACACACACACACACACACATATATATATATATAACCGATTTATAGTTCGATAAAGAAAATGTCATACTATGTTCTTATGAATAATATATGTTCATTGTTATGCTATTCACATAAGATTTTCAAAAGCTTATGGGAGATGAACTTTCTTACATTAATTTCTATAGGTAGTTGCTGACTAATTGATGGTGTATGCGGCGATGAGGCTCCGGTAGCTCTTGCACATGGTTAGGGACTCCTTTATTTTATTATCATTATGTTATGTGTCATGTGTCGAACATAAAGTTGTAACAAGTACCAACTTTGATGTTATTTGGATTATGTACTTTTGCATTATGTTTAGGGAGTTATGTTAGTTTGTATCTTCTTCATTTATCATGTTTATATTTCTTTTGTATTATTTTTATATTTTTACTAATGTGTCATTTTATTGACTGATCATGGTCAAGAAATGATCAAAGAATGCAATGTAGTGGCACATACGAGAGGAAGCCTTGCAACATGAGTATGCCAAAGTTTGGGGTGTTAAAGTTTTATTTTGTTGGACTTTAAGCCTACAAAAGGTTCAAATGTATTTAAGTAAATTAAATCTAATTAATATAGATATTCGAGTTTGAGATGGATCAAGACACATTAAATAAATAATGTTTGTCTCTCTCCTTAGAGGATGTAGAATGAGACGTAAAAAAAGATAGATATTTTTTTAGTCTCTACATGTTATAAAAAAGAGTGGGATTGATTAGTCTTAATGGTAAGAGTGGAAGATAAGAGGAGATGGTTTTCGAGAAGACAAAGATATTCTTCTTGAAGTGCAAGAAATCATAAACAAAACTAGATTGGAAGGATATCTGAAAGTTTCTTAGTACAATGATCATAGTGAATCAGAATAATAAGGTAATATCGTTTACCTTGATTATTTCAGAACTTTTCAGAAGGTATATGTTATTTCAAATTTGAGAAAAGATTTGTAATTCATTCTTAATATAGTAAAACTTTTCTATGATTGCTTGTGATTTTTACAATTTTGTAAGAGATTTTTTTCATATAAACTTTGGTGTTTCTTTTGCCTAATATTATTATCTATGCATAATATTGACTCAAACTATTTAATTCACACATAGGAACTCGAGAGATAATTCATAACAAATGGTATGAAAGTGAGGTTAATATGAGAATTCATATTTTGTGTGAATTAAATATAGAAAAACTATTTTAGCAAAATGATCAAGCCGACGTTGAATAATTATTTAATTTGGAAAACAAGAATGGATGTGGTTCTCTACTGTAAGGATTTGTTTGATCACGTTGAATTAGGAGATAATATGCCACAAAAAAACTATTGATAGTTGAAAAAAGATGCATACAAAAATTGTTAGGATGAATAAATAATTTATTGATGTGAGTGTTTTTCATGATGTTTCTCAAGACACAAATGTAGACACTGCAACAAATGATCATCTAAGGACAAGTATTTATTTGATTAGAGATGCAAGTATTGCGTCTTTAACTCATTCACTAATGCTCAGCATCCCAATACTTGGTGTCATAAAAAATTTAAGGATGCTAATAAATGCATCACTATCTAGCATCGTTAATATTGAGACACTATAAAATGCATTGTTATTAAGCATCGATATTTTAAGAATATATTTACATGCATCATTATTATATATTGTTAACATAAAGGTACATTTATATGCATCATTGGTAAGCGTCAATAAGGTAAGGGCACCTTTAATTGTGTTATGGATAAGTGTCACTAACATAAGGACATCTAAATATGTCCGTCATAAGCGACAATAATATTTTGACATAAATTTATGTTGCTAGGAAGTGTCGATAACATATGGATGATTTACTTGCGTTGTTAGCAAACTTCACTATCATACAGACAAAATTTAATGTGTTGTCAACAAGTATTGTTACTATAAGGATGGTAAATTATTCAGCATCAAGTGTCGATAACTTAAAAATACGGATGCTTTTGATATGTTATTATCAAGCGTCCCTAACGTAAGCACATTATCCGTTGCGTCATTAGCATAAGGATGCTATTGTTTTATAAACAAAAATTATCTCAAATGTAAAGACACTTTGTTAGTGTATTGCTTTCATAATGATGTTATTGTAATTGTCATTAAACTTGCAATTTAAAGATTCCAAAATATATTCTACATAAAATTTAAGATCACATACATTTTGCAAAGCTAATTAATTGAAGTTAAAAAAAATTAAAAATATCGGTTAGAGTGATATTATAAACTATTGTATCAACTTAAAATATATATATTTGTCACTACACATCAAATATTCAAAAGTAATACTATAAAGTACAATTTGCATTATAAGACATTCTATAAAATACACTTTGCACTTCAAGACATTTGAATTAATGAAATTGACTAATCTAAAATCCTTTATCACTATGAAACTTGAGTTTGCATCACGACAACTGAATTTCTTCCTTCACTCCCCTATTCACATGAAAAAACTAATAAGCAATTGAGCAAAAAATTATAATCAAACAAATATGAAAACAATAAGTATTGTAAACATAATAAAAATAGATTACTTATGATATTGACGATTCTTTTGTGCTTCCCATAAAATGTCTTGAATTTATGTTTCTTGTTTATTCCTGCATAGAAAAAATTATTTGTTCATGCATAAAATTACTTTCCCTTATCGAAAAATCAATAGTGGACAAGACCAATCCATGAGTGAGGAGGAACATCGATTCCCTTGCAACTTCTCGCTCAATCTTCGCGCAACTTCTAGCTCAACCTTCGATTCCCTTGCAACTTCTAACTCCTTAGTTAAATTGAGAATCCATTTGTTTACTTCACTATTATAGAAATCACAATTTTCTCATTCAAGAAAAATAGTAATATAAAAATAATTAATAATGCTAAGTTCTTGAAAAAAGATAAATGAATAATTATTATAATTTTTACGTGACTATATAAAAAATGATTAATAACACTAAGTTGTCATATTTTCACTAATACTAATTAATCATGCATGTCCCTTATCCATGTAGAAATTTCTAGAGTGCAAACACATATGAGGTTCATGTATTCTTTGGTAGCCAAAATATATTTAAACTCTAGTAACAAAGATCCTTAGCTAGTTAATTAATTGTGGAAAGTTTGAATTAAAATATCTAATGGAGATGGTTCTTCCTACGGGTCTTCTCCCCTTCATGCAATCATGTGAACTCCATTAAATTTACCCTCATCCACCATTCCATGCATGTACTAAGATTATGTATTGGATGTGTAAATGTAACATTAAAATCACAAAAAGAAATAGTAAGATTTTACTCCTTGTACTTATATGGATTCAAAAAATTATTTGTAATAGTCTAAAGAACAAATTTTCCTATAGTTAATTATTTTGCATTATATTGTTCATGAGGAAGTAGCATGCAATTACTAGCTAAAAACAATTAATGTTAAATGTATCCTATGCTACATACATTATTGGATAGACTTATTAACTAGAACGTCCTAAATCAATGCATTCAAGCAAAGTTGATGTGTGAGATATATCATATGTCCAAAATATTAACAAATACTCAAACGCAAATAGAGAGTTGGACCAATGGTCCTCCGCTAGAAAATATATAGTTGATTCTAGCATGGGCATGGAAATGGTTTATATATAGCAAGATTTTTTTCTTTTGAGGGGCAATAGGTAAGTAGTTGACATGATACAACACAAGTGGCATATATGAAATAAAACTATAGAAACAATTAGAGCACATAAATATCAAGATTAGAATACCAACATGGTACATGCTTTTTGTCGAACAGGTTGTAGGTGATTGATCAAAACTTTGTGTGCTGCCTCTCCTCCTAATTTGTTACATTTGGAACAAAGTCAAGAATCTCTCATATTAGTGGTTGGAGATATCACTACAACAAAATTGATCAGTTGCCACATATTTCTTCATGGCTATAGGCATAATTATCGTGACAAAAAAATCTATAGCCATGACATTTTTAGTGGCAATCGCACGTGGCTATTGATGGTGTGGCTACTGCTTAATTGCCACAAATGTTAATTTTTGTGGTTAGTGTTCAATTGCCACGAACATTACTTTTCATGACTATTATATGTTTCAATAGCCACAAAATAGAATTGCGACAAATAATAATTTTTTTATGAATAATAACCACTACAATAATATTATATGTTTCAATAATCACTACAATAGAGATGGATCCCGTCGGCTCGGCACATTGAGAACGCGTGCTGGTCCGGCCCAATACGGACACAGTCCGGGCACGACACCCATGTCGTGCCCGGGCCATCCCGTGTCGGGCCGGCCCATTCAAGATTTGGGTCCAGCACGGCACGGTGCCCGATAGCCTAGGCCCGTTCGAGACGGCATGATGAAGCCCATTTTTTTAATCCACGATCGAGTCCATTATCTCATGGCATACATACATAAGTAAAATATATAGAAAAATTAGGAGGAGCCAGGAGTTAAACCCCAAACCTCTACATGCTAATGCAAACCACTTAACCACTAAAACACTTAAATACTTGTGTTACATTCTTAACATTTCTTTTATTTATTGACTGCAATTACTAGTATATATATATATATATATAGATTTTCAAAGGCCAATGAAGAAGTATTTTTGGCACGATAATTAAAGTACATTTTATGATAACCTTGGATTTTTTGAAATAAATCTGGTTTTTAGATTATTAAAATAAATAAATTAATAATTATTAAAATATATTTAGATTTTTTGTTGAAGATTAAATTAATAATATTCATTATTTATACAATGATTATAATTAACTACAAAATTCAAATTCGTGGCAATTATATACATTTGTTGTCACGAAAAAAATCATTGTGGTAATAACTACATATTTATTATCACGATGATAATTACTTGTGGTTATAGTTGAATTAATATCCACGAACATTGCAAACGTGACTATAAGGTAGCTATAGCCAAAAATATACATATGTGATTATTAGGCTATAGAACATATTTGTTGTAGTGTATGCAAACTAGAGTTTGCTCTCACACACGTATAAGCAGAATAAAGTCACCCATTTTTTTCATATTGGCCAAAGGAAAGGATCTAAATATGTAAATCATTAAAAAATCATCTTTGATTCCTATATATTAATCATCCAAATTAAAAGCTAGCGAGCGAAAAATGAAAGAGGTAGAAATCAAGATGGGAATGCATCACTCTTCCATGACTTTGAGCCATTTTGGTGCTAGCACGTCGAGATCTTTCAAAAACTGATCGTCTTCATTAGTGAGTCCCCTCGTATGGACAATATCTCCATTGAGTGCCATGAGAGGAAGATGCCTCTTGGAGCAAAGATGTAATGCCCCAAACCTAACACATGTCGTGTCCAAATTGGACGAGGGTCGTGTTGACAAAATGGACCATGTCATGTGGGGACATGGGCCGTGTCAAAGCAAAATCAGGGGAAGATGATAAAATGTACCAAGTCTAAGAAGGAGCAGATTGTGTTGCATCAATGTGTCTAGTTTTAATCACTATCAAATTGATGTCAATCATGTCTTAAACCCTAATCTACCTCTATATAAACCCTTAAGACGAAGTTTATTTTCCCCTAAGCCTCATTAGTGCCTACCAACTGCCAGGTCTATCAAACTTTGGAATGAAGGATTTAATCACTGATATCATTGATTATTCGGTTCTTCCTTCAACTTACATTAGAATGGATTTCCACAATAATTATGAATTATTTATTCATAGTTATAAATATTTAATCTATCCTCTCTTTTCTCCTTCTTCCTCTCTCCTCTCTCTTCTCCCTATTCCTCTCTCCTTTATTAGGAATTGTTACATCTTCATCCTCGGGATTTGTACCAGGAGAGGTTGATAGAGATCGATGACACGTGGAGGAGAAAGAAGGCGGCATCCCACAGAATGAGGAGGACGACATAGCACGAGACACCCATAGGAGATAACTTGCTCAAGAAAAGGTATGTAAATTAGAATAATAACTAAGTTCTAGGTATGCAATCAAAGAATAATTGTTAGAGGCATGTATCAAAAAAATTATTGATTCTCATATTTATGACTTTCTCTCTCTCTCGAATGTCGGAAATTAAGAATTGAATATAAGCCTGACCGGATCCTCGGACATGGGCCGTGTCACTTCACAACACGGTATGCGTCCGATGAACTCAGGCCAGGTCACCCTGATGCTGGTCGTTTCCCTGTGCAACTCAAGAACTCGGCAAGACATGGACCATATTAGTTTTAGCGCATGCCTTGTTCCTCCCATGGAAATAATAAAGAAAAATGTTAACTTTAAATCGCCCATGTCGCTCGAAGGCACGACATGTGTTCATCTCGGAGAAACAACAAATAAACCCTAGAACAGACTGTTTCGATCTTGACGTGGCATATGTTCCTAAAGTGCGTCAAAGATTAAATTAAACTCTATTGGTGACCCGGTCCGCATCACCTAGGACTACATATTATGTTCCACTAAATACATTATGTATCCGAGAACATGGATGCCTCATAGACTGCAACACAGGCCGTGTCGATCTTTGACGCGGGCCGTATTCCCTCACCTGAAATGCCAAGATGCTTTTATTTTTCCCCTGGTTTTATATGATTTAATTGTATTGATTGATTGAAAATGTTTTGGTCAATGTTGTATGTTTAAGTGTCCTTAAACGATAACTTAGTCCAACTAATGATACGACTTAAAAGTTGTAATGATTGTGATTGAACTTGGGCTTGAAGAGGATTACCCCTGGATATTGTTTATTGAATGACGTTCCTTCGAAAACTATTGTTAATTGAATTGTGTTCCTCCTTCGAAAACTATTGCATTCCTTTGGGAACTATTGTTTATGAAGATCTAATTGTGTTAGAAAGGGACATCATTCCTTTGGGAACTATTGACAATATGAATTTTCAATGCATTAATAAGGCTCACATTGATTGTTAATGATTGTTCCACCTAAGGTAAGATAAATAGAGAAACATAAATTGATTGAAAGTTTAATGATGATTTGAATATATTGAAAGGAAAGATATGGGCATCACCAGAGATGATGTAATTGATATTCTTGTCATCTATGGATATTGATATTGAAAGGTAACGTTAAAGACCAAAGGTAATTAAGATAAGTTAAATTGTTATATTGTTAAATGTTAGTGTTTTACATATTGAGTATCTTATTTGTGATCTTTACATAGTGAGTGTCACAACTCACGGAAGATTCATCTCTCCTGCAAATTTAATTATGTAGGCAATCCAAATGCTTAAAAGGTGTCAATGGCGATGATGATGATGATGATGATGCACGTGATGGTCTGCTCTGCACATGAATTAAGTCCTGTTTAAGTTATGTGAGTAATATTAATAGAGAAAGATGAACTCTGGATTATTAATGTTTTATTTTGATTTAGTATTTGATATTAGTTTTCTATTGAAATTGATGTAATAGACTTTTAGTCTTCTTATCAGAAAAGAATATTTTAGTTTTTAAATTATTGGTTTTAAATGATGTGGGTTAGTCTGTTGGTCAAAGCCAAGTCCGTTGTAGTAAATCTGTAGCATCCCAGAGAGCACATTTTACTAGGTGGCGAGGTGTGATTTTGGGGGTGTTATAGTTAGGTATCAAGGAAAAATGAGGGACATTTCTTAGTTGTCCCTAGATAGATAGAGGCCCATGTGCAAGTATCACGACTCATCATCATGCCACCAGGTATGGGTCAAGTCATAGTGTAGTTATTGTTTCTTATTGGAAATTGTATGTTTGTAGATGCTTCCACGATATTCTGCAACTAGGCGAGCTAACCCTCCTCCCCGGAACACTCAACATCAAATCACACTTAGGATATTCCCATACCATCCTCGGAAGATCACAATGAATTTTTAAATAGTCTGATGATGACAGCTCAAAGGGAGCGCCAACATGAGGAATCAAAGGATACCATTGAGAGATTCCTTAAGCAACAACCCCCTGAATTCAATGTGACTTAAGACTTCGGAAAAACCGAAAAATAGATCGAGAAGATGGAAAAAGTCTTCGAAGAATGCAGTGTCCTGGGGAGCGAAAGGTGGCCTTCTTTATAAATCGTCTCATGGGTGATGCCAAGGACTGGTGGAAAACCACCAAGAGCACAAAGTTTGCAACTGAAGCCAATATCTCGTGGAAAGACTTCAAGAAAGTTTTTGAAGCACATTACTTGCCACAATACCAGAAGGACATGATGCAAGAGGAGTTCATGCAACTCAAGCAAGATGATAGGATGGTAGATCAAGACTTGGTAAAGTTCTTGAGACTTGAGAAACACTACACTCTAGATAAGAATGAGAAATCTAGGACCAAGCAGTTTGTTAATGGACTATACCATGGCCTGGGGGCCAAGATCATGGGTGAAAACTGCAAGACCCTTCAAGAAGCCTCCGAGCTCCCAACAAAGTTAGAGTGGGAGCACGAGGAATGGATGAAGACCGAAAAGGAGAAGGCCATACTCCGCAAACCAAATTGGGATACAACTAGGGCAGGTGATAGAAGGCAGGACCAGGGCCCTGATAGGAGAGAGCACCGTCGGGACGATCACCCAAGACCCTATGAATCGCGTAATGCCCAACCTCAGCCTCACAATAGCAAGAACATGGACAACGCCCGTATTGTCAGAGATTCCATTTTGGGAAGTGCCGCCGCAAGATAGGGGCATGCCTCAATTGTGGAAAGCATGGACATTTCATAGAAGACTACCGGGATCCGCGTAAAGAGAATAGGGATGCATGAGGGATAGGAGGCCAATCACGGTTAGTGCAAGGTCGGGTATACAACATGATGGTTGAACAAGAACCAAACACCGAGCCACATATTTATGATGCCATAGGTACCACCATTGAACATGCCCCATAATATATTGATATTTACATATTTACATTATTCCTAAGGAGGTTATCCCCTAATGTCAATTAGAATAAATCCATAGATGTTAGTACTAGATTCGAGGACAAATCTAATTTTAAGGAGGTTATGATGAAATGACTCAAACTTAACATGGGTTGTGTCCAAATTGGACGCGAGCCGTATTGCCAAAATGGACCATTTCCTGCTGGGACAAGGGCCGTGTTAGAGCAAAATCAAGGGAAGATGAGAAAATGGATCGTGTCCGAGAAGGACATGTGTCGTGTTGCATCAATGTGTCTACTTTAATCATCGTCGAAATAGAGTCAATCACATCTTAAACCTTAATCTACCTCTATATAAACCCCTAAGATAAAGTTTAGAGTTTCCCCTACGCCTCATTAGTGCCTACCAGCCCCCGCCAGGTATCCTCTCTCCTCTCTTTTCTCCCTCTTCCTCTCTCCTCTCTCTTCTCCCTCTTCCTCTCCTATATTAGGAATTCTTGCATCTTCATCCTCGGGATTTGCGCCAAAAGAGATTGATAGAGATCGACGATACATGGAGGAGAGAGAAGGTGACATCACATGGAACAAGGAGGACGATGTAGCATGATACACACATAGGAGATAACTTGCTCAAGGAAAGATATGTAATTAGGATCATAATTAAGGTTCTTAGTATGCAATCGTAGAATAATTGTTAGAGGCATGTATTAGAATAACTATTGGTTCTCAAATTTATGACCTTGTCTCTCGTTGGATATTAGAAAATAAGAATTGAATATAATGAGGCAAAGCCCCGCACCTCATTAAGATCATATTGACATACTCCCCCACGCCCCCAAAAAAAAGCAGACCCCATTGAAGATGGGAGTGAGGTACAACAAAGCCATTTCCCCACCTTCTCACGGAGCTGCACGTGGACGTTACCACTCATATAGCTCCCAGCCAGCAAATCGGATCCTTGGACATGAGCCGTGTCACTTCACAACACAGTTTGCATCCGACGAACTCAAAAACCCGACAAGACATGGACCGTGTTAGTTTCTAGAGCCGGTCGTGTTCCTCCCATGGAAATATTAAAGAAAATGTTAACTTTAAATCGGTCGTGTCGCTCGAAGACATGACTCATATTCTTCCCGGAGAAACAACAAGGAAACCCTAGAACAAACCATTTTGACCCTAACACAACCCATGTTCCTAAACCATGTCAAAAAGTAAATTAAACCCTATGGTAACCCGGAGAACATGAATCGTGTTCCATTGAATATAGTCCGTGTTCAGGAACACAGATACCTCATAGCCGGCACACAAGCTGTGTCAATCTTCGACACGGGCCGTGTTCCCTCACTTGAAATGCCAAGATTCTTTATTTTGCCCCTGGTTTATATGATTTTATTGTATTGATTGATTGAAAATATTTTTGTGAACGATGTAGGTTTAGGTGTCCTTTAACGATAACTTAGTCTAGCTAATTATATGACTTAAAAGTTGTAATGATTGTATAAAGCTTGAGCTTCAAGATGATGAACTCCGACTATTGTTTATTAAATGACATTCCTTCAAGAACTATTTTTAATTGAATTGTGTTCCTCCTTCAGGACCTATTGTGTTCCTTTAGAATAATTATTTATGAAGATCTACTTGGGCCAGAAAGGGACCCCATGACCTAGCTAGCCATATTGGCATCGGGAACAATATGAATCTTCAATGCATTGATAAGACTCACATTGATTGTTGATGATTGTTTCACCAAAAGTAAGATAAATAGATAAAAATAAATTGATTAAAAGTTTAATGATGATTTGAATATATTGAAAGCAAATATATGAGCATCACCAGAGAGGATGCAATTGATATTCTTTCCATCTATGGACATTGATATTGAAAAGTAATGTTAAAGGCCAAAGGTAATTGAGATAAGTTAAATTGTTACACAGTTAAATGTTATTCTTTTATTGAATGTCTTATTTATGATCTACATATTGAGTGTCACAACTCATGGGAGATTCATCTTCTCTGCGAATTAAATTTTGTAGGCAATCTAGATGCTTAATAGGTGTAGGTGACGATTGGTTCTCGTGATGGTCTGCTCTGCACATGAATTATGTCATGTTTAAGTTCTAAGAGTCATATAATAGAGAAATATGAACTCTGGATTATTAGTTTTTTTTTATTTTGATGTAGTATTCTATGTTAGTTTTTTGTTGGAACTGATGTAATATATTTCTAGTCTTCTTATTGGAAAAGAATATTTTAGTTTTTAAATTATTAGTTTTGAATGATGTGGGCCAGTCTATTGGTCAAAGTCAAGTCTATCAAAGTAAGCCTGTAGCGTCCCTGAGAGCACATTTTGCTAGGCGGTGAGGTGTGGTTTCTGGGGTGTAACGAAAGACATGAGCGGAGATGGCGACAAAATGGAGAAAAAAGACAGAGGAGAGTAACAAGCAACGAATAGAGGTGCAATGGCGATCTGCAGGGCTGACCATAAGCATGAATATGGATAATGAAGAAAAGGCTATGTTGGTTTGGGAGAGAAATGCGAGAGTAGAGTTATGTGCAAGATGAACTTTTTTAGAAGTGTCATTAGGGTATAAGATCTTGAAGGGTTACATTTGATTGATATGCAAACAAATTTTTTTGGGATTTTAATCATCAACGTAGATGCATTTCTATTATCAGTAGTGAAATTTATGGGAGTAAAACAATTTTATTAATCCCCCACCCCAACTAATCAAGTGGTCACTCTAATAAATAGTCATTATTTTTCACTTTTAATGGTTGGATGCAATCTTTTATCGACGATATTTTCACTTATCATTATGAATGATTTCATTCATAAGAACTTACTTTTTACTCGTTATCCATTTTTTCATCTTGTCGCTGAAAGTTGATTATATATACACATATAAGCTAATAATCACATCATTCATATAAAATATTTTTTTAATTAATTATTATGGTTTAATGATTAAAACTAAAAATTATAATTGTAGTGCAACTCAAACTCTATAATCCCATTGTCGAAAGAATTTTTAATATTTTAAAACTCATGTTGTACAATTCCATTATCAAAAGACAAAATTGAATTATTACCTATAAAATTATCATCATCATCATTAATAATAATAATAATAATAATTATTATTATTATTATTATTATTATTATTAGCTTAAATAATAATATATTGTATAGATAAATATAACCATTTATTTTGCAGGAAATAATACAAAAAAAATATATATATCATTAAAAATAGAGATAAATGCACGAGATTGACACATGTCATTCTGTTATGTTGCCATGTCATCCATATAAATAAAAATAATAATTATCATTTAAATTTTGATTTAACAAAAAAAAGAGTTTGACATAAATTATAATTAGATCTTTTCAAATTTTTAATTGTAATCATTATATTAAAATTATTATTTTTTTACAATTTAATATTTTCACAATTATTTATTTGAAAGATAAGGAATAATCTTGTACGATTAATTTCATCATAATGTTATCACATATTTATTTAAAAATATCTTTTATCATTAATCTTTCACAAATTCGTCACAATTTTGATGGATTATTTTCATCACAACTAATATGTCACAATTATTGGTGCATTTTCTTGTAGCACATGTCGCGATTCTTACTGCCCTCCCTCACCACGGGGGCAGGGTAAGGGCGCTCAAAACATCCATGCCCCAACCCTATGGCGAGGGACGGGGGGAGAGAGGGGGGCTTCAGCCTTCTTAGGAAGAGCCATAGCCGCCGTTGTGAATAGGAGCACTTCCATGCCTCCCTTTCTCATGATGGGCAGGGGCAAGGTGGTCTTCGAAAAATGGAAAGAAAAAAAAATCGAAGGATATTGTATTTGGATTTTAGAATCAACAAGAAGATATGAATGCACTCTAGATTCTCTAAAAGTTTCAACTGAAAAATGAAACAATTAGTATATCCTAATTTAATTTGTAGTGTTTTTATTTTACAGACATTAATATATTATCCTTATTTTATTAAATGTGGTGTATATGAAAATAATTAAAATTGAAATTATATGTGGGCTCCCTACAATTATGAAAATAAAAAATTGTTAAAGAATATATTCGCGAATTAAAGTAATATTTCATTATATAATGATAGTTTTATATAAAAAAAGATATGAACTAATTAAGAATATCATCCTATTTAGAGAAAATAAATTAAATAAGGCATCAACTAACTAAAATTTATAATTATAATTTATGTATCTCTTTTGTTTATAAAAGTTTGAACAAAAGTAAAAAAAATGTTGCTATGTAAGAACGCAGATTATGTGCATCTCGGTTTTTGGGACACAAAATTAAAAGTTTTTTGTCAGTTGAAACAGAAATCAGTTGTCACTTCTTGAGTTCACAAAGTTTAGGACCCAATGAAAATAACATTCGTTACATAGGGACACAAATTATTTGCGTCATATTTTTTTGAAAACAACATTAAAAGTCTTGTTGTCATTTAAACACAAGTTAATTCCATCGCCCTATTACTTAGAAAAGGCGGAATTCAAATAGTGATATTATATGGAGACAAAAAATATTTGTGTCATGTGTTTTTGGGCACAACATTAAGTTGTTGTCAATTGAAATATAAATCAAATACGTCTCGTTATTACACACAAAAGTTATGATGCAATTCAAATAGTCTTCTTATATTATAATGCAAATTATTTGCATCATGATTTTTCATTACACAATATTAAAAAACTTATCGTCATTTGAAACACAAATCAATTACGTCTCTCTACTATTCACAAAATTTAGGAGGCAACTCAAGCGTTGTTATATGGGAACGTAAATTATTTTCATTGTGATCTTTTGAGCACAACCTTAAAAGTGTTGTTGTCTCCTTGTTGCTCACAAAAAGTGGTATGTAGTTCAACGAGAAGTGCTATATGGGGATGCAAGTTATCTACGTTAATAATTTTTGGGATACAAAACTAAAAGTGTTGTTGTCACTTAACTATAAAGCAATTGTGACTTTTTATTACTTACAAAATTTAGGATGTAATTCAAATAAGCTATTTGCTATATTCTGAAATAAGTTATTTTCATCATATTTTTTTTGTGACACAATATTAATAAATTATTATAACCTAAAAAACAAATCAATTGCATCCTTACTCTTTCTTAAAATTAGGTCTAAATTCAGATAGTATTGTTATATGAGTACACATTTTTTGTGTGATAATTTTTCGAAATACAATGCTTAAAATGTTATTATCACTTGAAATATAAATGAATTGCATCTGTATTATGTCAAAATTTTAAGATCCAATTTAGTTAACTTTGCTATATTATTGAATATGAAGACGTTAATTATTGCATCTTTATTTTTTAAAATTGGGACACACTTTGCAATGACGTCCTTAATGCTTTAAATAATCGACACACTATAAGAAAGTGTCTAAAAAATTAGACGCTTTGTATAAAATGACAATGCTATGTATTATGCCTTTATGATGCGTCCTTAATGACCATTTGTTGTAGCGACAAGTCCTATGGAAGAAATTACAAGACTTATACGAAAGAAATATAACTCAGAATAAAGTCTTTCTAATTAGAAAATAAGTAAAGTTAAAATTTTGAGATGAAAATTCTATTGCTGAATACTTGAGTAAATTTCAAGATTTAGTAAATCATTTAGGAGCAATGAAAATAACTCTTAATTATGAGATGCAAAATTTAATGCGTTTGAGTTTCCTACCTTAGTGATAACGCTTAGTAATTTTGGTCCCAATAGTATTGTATCATTTTTCATTGTTGAAGATTGTTTGTTCAATGGATAAAAAAGAGAAAAGCATGAAAACAAATACTGTGTAGGCTATTATCACATAGAATAAAGAGAGACATAGAAGGGTCATGGTGTAGATCCAATCCAAAGGAAGAGTTTCATGTTATCATTGTGGTAAGGAAGGTCATATCAAATAAATTTGTAGTGGTTGGAAAAGACAACCAAATGAAAAGAAAAAAAAAGATGAAGACGATAAGAGTACTATTGTAGGGATATTGCATGGATGATGATATTGTACTTATTTCAAATAAAAATGAAGAGTACAATTTCTCATACTTTTGAATTAAATGGACAATCAATTTAGGTGCTTCACATCATTCAACTCCTTTAAAAGCATCTTTAGTATGTACAATGAAAATGGATGATAAAATTGAGTCTACAATTGTGGACACTCAAAATGCATGCATATGAGTCGAGTCAATATTTTTTCATTAAATACTTATGAAGAACAAATCACATCCTTGGCATGACGATTATTCGTGATCAAGAGCAGCACAAGTTATGATTATCCTTAGAGAGATACATTAAGATATTTCTGGAAAGATTCAATATGAAGAATGCAAAAGTTGTTTCATCACCACTTACAAGTCATTTCAAATTGAGTTCTAAAATGTGTCCATCAAATAAAGTTGAGAAACAAAAGATGGATAATGTACCATATGTATCTAAGTTGGTAATCTTATTTATGCAATGAATTGCACGAGGCAAAATATAACATATGTAATTGGTATGGTCAATCGATTCTTATCAAATCATTGTCTAAAGCATTGTGATGTAATCAAGTGGATTCTCATATATCTTTGAGATACTTCTAAAGTATGTTTATGTTATGGTGACATTGATCTGGTATTGAAGGGTTATATACTCATGTTGAAATGGCATGTGATATGGATAGTAGAAAGGTCTACTTTTGATTATGTGATGACACTTAGAGTAACAATAGTATGATGACAATCCAAGTTACAAAAGCATGTTGCATTATCAATGATTAAAATATAATAAATAGCAACTACTGAAACATGCAAAAAAATTCTGTGAATGAAATAATTTTTGTGGGACTTGGACCCAAAGCAGGAGAAATATCTTGTTCACTGTAATAAGCAGAGTACTATAGATCTAAGTAAGTATTCTAGTTTTATTCTAAGTCCAAGCATATTGATGTTCGTTATCATTGGATTCGTGATGAAATAAAAAAGAAGAGGTTCTATCTACAAGAGATTCATACTGACAAATTAGATATGATAACTAAGCCTCTACTTAAAGAGAAGATCAAATTCTGCAAGGAGCATGCTGATTTTGATGGAGCCCTTCGCATAATTAAGAAGGGATGTTTTGTTGGGCTCTTATTAATGATAAGAAAGTTAAAAACAAGAAAATAGAGGACTTTGAATCCAACATGTTTTATGTTTGCAACATTATAAAACTTGTATGAAGTCAAATCATTGGTGGTGTATTGAGTTGTGAGGTGATTAGAAGAAGAAAAAAAATGTTCTTTTTAAACCACAACACAAAGACTTTCTTGCACACTCTATAGAGCCTTGCTCAACAACAAAGACTCGAGAAGTTGAAGTCTTGGCATCAAGACGAACAAAAAATTGTACGAAGTCAACTAAACAAAAGGAAGATGCAACTTGGAGAGAGAAATTATAGGAGAGAGAAGATCTTTCGGGTTTGAGAAGAGTTTTTATTCATTTTCTACAAAACTTGAGGCATTTATTCTCTATAGCCTTCTCATCATTCTCTAATATTTTAGTGAGATCATCCTAACACCTATCCCGTTATTTGGAGATAATATTTTGTGAGATCCAAGATTAATTTTTAAGGTTATTATTATTTTATTCCTCTCCGTTGACGAGAGACAAAATTTTGTATATTATTATTTCTTAGTGGAAGATTCGCGTGCTTTTCTTTTGTCATCTTCAGATATTTTTCATGTAAATCTTATGTTCCTTTGGTTTAATTTAACTCTTTATACTATTGTCATCATCACATTTAAATGTATACATTAGAGGAAAGAGGTAATCCCACAAATATTTGTTTATTATTTTTCCAACAAGATGTATGCTAAGAATGACTAAGTTGTCGAAGCTATTTTCAAGTAAAGCTGTGAAGACTACATGCTACTTTATTAACAGATCTCCATCAGTTCCTTTGTATTCTAATAATCCTCAAAAAGTATGGACTGATAAGAATATTTATTATCCTCATTTGAAAGTTTTTTTATTATAGAGCTTTTGCACATAGATCAAAGGAAACAAGGACTATAATTAAATGACAAGGCTCAAGAGTGCATATTTTCATGTTATGAAAATGTAAAATCTAAATACAATTATGAGATTTAGAAAATAATCATAAATAGTGTTTAATGAATTTGAAAATTTGGCAAACTTCAATACATGAAAAGACAAAGTAATGATAATGCAAATGTTCAACTTGGGAGTTATAAGCCAATGATGGATGAAGATGATGCAAATGTAGAGGATACTAAGGAATGGAACAAGCAATTTTAGATCTACAAGAGAGCTAATAGACATCCGAGTTTTGAGTATATGATGATTACCGAGGAGGTGGAGCCAAAGATAAATAAAAAAATAGAATAAGATGCGGAAATGGTCCACATGAAAGTTGGTCATTTTTTATAGAGTATCTCTTCGCCCATGAAATACTCAAGATGTTTAAATTAAATTAAAGCTAATTAATTTAAGTGTCTGAAAATGAGATGGAATATAAAAATTACATGAAAGAAATAAATAGGACTTTCTCTCTCTTTAGAGGGTAGAGGTTGAACATGAAAAAAGAGATTTCTTTTTCTTGATTTTTTTAATCCTCCGATGCTATAAACAAGAGAAAGATTAATCTCACTTGAAAATAAGAATAAAAGAGAAAATAGAGATCTTTTGAAAAGAGGAAGACCCTTTTGAAAAGTAAGAAATCAAGAATAAATTCAAACTAAAAAATTCTAATTTTTTAATATTGTAATAATAGAAAATCATAATAATCAGTTAATATTATTCTTTTTTATCTAGGCCGTGTCTCAATCCTAGTGTGACTGATCATCCTCTCGGATTTTAGATATTTTCAAATTTTACTCATTGATTTATCTCACTAAATTATTATTTTGGGTGTGGTTACTTGATATAGTAAAATTATTTTATAATTGTCCCATTATTTTTACGTTATGTAAAGTTTCATGCATCTTTCATATTAGTTTATGTACATAATATTAACTTATATTGTTTAATTTATATATAAGAACTCGACCAAGAATTTCCACTATTACATGGAAATCCTAAAAAATATGTAACTTAGATAAGTTGCTGCCGGCCTCTCCCCCATCTAGTTCTATGTAAGTAGCAAAGACGTGCATGTGGCGTGCAAATAACAAAGAAACTACACATTTATCATATATGACGCGTTTATATAATCATACTCATAAACATACCAATTATCGAACTGGTGGAGCCATAAAAAATGGAGTTGACTTTATATTATTTTATTTATCAAATTAAGATGCAGAAGCAACAGTGAGAAGGAAACTGCGAAGTAGTTTTGATCGAAGACAGAAAACAAATTAATATGTATTAAGTTTGTTGTCATATCAAGCATCTAAACTTTTACTTCAATATATACTCATATACTCACACTACAAACTTATCGACAAAAGGAGATGACAAGATTGGTGTTCGATTCAATACCGCCGGCGACGGCGCCGGCCGCCAGTGGCCATGGGAGCAGCCACACGAACGATCTAAGCGTCCTCATCAGGGTCTGCGTGATCGCGGCTGTGGTCGCCATCTTTGCCGTCGCCATCTATAAATGCTGCAAGAAGCATAAACCCGGGCCACCTAGGAACAGCGACAATGTATCCTATTACGGCGGCGGAGCCCGCCGGAGCAATGACGCTTATGGTGCCAGCCCCACTACGGTAAGAACAAGCAGTGGCAACATGGCGGCTTGTCTCGCGGCCGGCGTGATCGCTTGTATCGTCGCAGGCATGGTGATGGATGCTGCGGGGGAGGGTGGCGGCGGGTCAGCCGATGGTGGTGGCTCCGGCGGCGACGGCGGTGGAGGTTGCGGTGGCGGGGGATGCGGCGGAGGCTGCGGGGGTTGAGGTGTTTCGATTGCTGAGTACATCTGTGGTCAACGTAGCTTGGATTAATGTATTGCTAATTTGACCTAAAACTTGCGTTTTCCGGCATAATGCAAATGTAATGTGCCATGTTTCCTTTTATATAAATTATTGAATTATTTCTCAAAATATTTTATCAATTATAATTTTACATCTAATTCTAAATTAAAAATTCTGGAATTTTAGTTCATGAACTTGTTTGGACTTTTCAATTAAGGCATTCCTTTGTAAACCATCCAAAATTATGTTAGTTTTAATTCTATAATTATAAAATAATATATTTACTCTATATAAAAATATATTAAAAATAAAAACAACAAATATGACCAAATATTTCGTAACATTAAAAAACAACTATCAAATATTATATGTACCCTTACTATATTTAAAAATAATAATTATATTAAGAAAGTAAGGGTAAAAATAATATTTCATAATTATTTAAAATATTAAGTTAATAAAAAATTGGATGGAACTTGATGGAAGAATTTCTGTGATAAATCAAAATAAATTCAAGAACTAAAGTTTATAAACTTATAGCTTAAGGGTAGGTGCTAAAAATCTTTAGTGGAGAGTATTAAAAAAATCCCTCCACCCCACCCAGCCCCCCATCGTTTCGGCAACAAAGAAGCCATAATTATTTGTTGAAAATGTAATATGTTTCGACTTTGCTTCAACATATTGTAACAATGAGAAAAAATAGAGATATATCATAAAAAAAATCTCAAGATCTAATTTTACCTGACATTTTTGCCAGAATGAAGTCATATTCTAACATTTGGATATCATAATAACAATTTTTTTTGTTTTTTTAATATCAAAATGGACACTGAATTAAAAAATTAAATAAGAAAGCTTATGAAGATAAAAGTTCTCTCTTCTCCCTTATTCCTTTCCTCTACATAAACAGACAAAATATCAACCGAGTAACTAATTTATATTTGTTTTGGTATATGTATTTTTTTGCAGTTTGGTATTAATCTTAATCTATACAAGGCTGAGTCGGAAGTATTTAATTGGTTGGGCCCAAAGCTCACGGCGGTGATGGATGGTCCATGGATTATCCTTTTTTTTTAACAAATAGGTCAGAAGGATGATTTATACATACACATATAAGTTCATCATTGAATCAAAATTCAATGGTAAATATCAAAATAACATTTTTCTTAGACTTTAATTCAATTACATTGATGTAACTATAGCTTATTCACTTTTTTTAACTTAAGATACTATTAAGTTTTTTTCTAATAATAAAAAAGTCATATAGATTAGTTCTTCCAAAAAAACTCTTTAACAAAGATAACTAAACAAATAAAAATTAGTTTTCCAAAGAAATAAGAAATCAAATTCTAGATCTCTGCAGAAGATTTTAAATGCCTTGCTCTTCTTTGCCTTCAAAAGATCAGAATTCTGTTCTAGGCTTCAAATAGATCTTTCTGACTTCTTCTCTTTAAATTCGTCTCTCTATTATCTGTGTATATATTTTTTCTCTTTTTCTTTTCTCTCCCCCTTTTAATTCCCTTCTTTTCCTCTTTTATACCTTCATCCAAATTAGGATTTCATAGGGTTGTGCAGTAATCTTCTGATCTCGATCAACGGCTATGATAAAATCCTTTAAAACCTCTTCTAAATCTTCAGAAACATCTCCCCATCAAATCTCTAGAGTCCTGGATCAAATAGAAATCTTCCATGTCGTCGAATCTTATCAAATCTGCAAGTATATCAACTACAACATTTCCTCACAGCCCATGATGGAATGTAACGACCAGTGATTACTCATTTCATCATCTGATCTTCGATCTTCACGGCCCGTGATGGTATATCATGACCCGTAACTCATGCACAGGTTGGATCTTCCGAGGAAACTTCATCTGCTTACGGCCCGTGATGGATCATCACGGGTAACATCTTCGCTGTAGCTTCATGGACCGTTCGGCAAACTCGTGATATCGCATTACGCCTCTTATGTAACCGCCCGTAACAATCTGGATTTCTGAGTTGGGAGATTCGGCAAAGGTCGTAATGTCAACGTTGCGGTCGTGAAATTCTTCATTACGGCCCGTAATACTCCATAACGCCCCATGATGCTTGGGTTGAACTTGCATTGCCCGCTGGATAGGCCATGATGGTGCATACCCTCGTGACGGCTCGTTTTGCTCCTTTTCTGCCTTCATCACAACCCGTAATGGCACATCACGACCCGTGATGAATCAATATAATCTTCTCCGTCGATGTCTTGGTGTCGATTCCAATCCTAGCCTCTTCTGAGCTGATTTTTGACAAAATAATCACCAACAAGAGTAGAATCGTGACTGAAAATAATATGAACAAATAAAGAATAAAATAGATGTATGCAATGCCAAAATGACTAAAATTATACCTAATGCAGACCCTAAAATATGTTATAAAATGCATGCATCAAACACCCCCAAGCTTAAGATCTTGCTTGTCCTCAGAAACATAAAGGAAGACTCAAGACAATTCCATCATGATCTACATCCTCTAGACCAATACTTTTCTCCTACCACCCTCTTACATGTGCATCACAAGAGCCTATCACCTTTACCCCGAGGTAGGCTACATTGAATTTCTGATTCTTAAACATATTCAAATAGTCTCAGTCTCGGCCTTATACAAAATAAAATATAGTCTATCAAGTAAGAGCATTATAATTGAATATGAAAGTATCAAATAGGCTTATACTTTTTCATAGTAATTAATTTTTTAATTCATGCAAGTTCTCATCTTCAAACATGGTTCACAAGAAAGTCCATGTAACAAGCTTTCAACCGATGGATCCTAGACCAATTGGACTTATGTCACCAGGATTAAAGAGTCTCCTACAAGTATACTTGCTTGAACTATCCAAGGTTCTGTATAAAGAGTTGAACTAAAGAGAAGTCACATTGATACTTAAGTAATTCTTCATGTTGCACATGGTGGTTCGTGTAGCGGGCTTTCAACTGATGACTCTCAGGTTAGATGACCTTAAGGCAACATGTGTTAAGGAACCCCTCGAGCTTACTTGCCCGAACTCACCAAGGTTCCAAAGAATACTTAGAGCATCAAATTGCTCCTCTGATTTCTTTTTCAATTGAATTTAAAATATTTTTTTCAAACCTTTCAACTATTACTTCCTTTTCATGATAAGCCCACATGATACTTATATGTTCAATAAAAATGCTATCACTCTCAAGGCTAAATACATAAGAATATAAAATGTTGAACAAGACTATCGTCTAAGAATTCATAGTTCTAAGTGACAAGACTCAAGGTCCAAAATTCAAGTCTCAAATGATAAAACATTAAACAGAGTAGCAATTGAAGTTCATAGATCTAAAAGACGTCCTCGAGTTTGACAAGAGTGACTAAAATGTTAGCAAGGGTTAGTAAAATGTTGAATGATATTTTTGAAATTATTTTTTTAAAATTTTCATTTTTTTCTGAATTTTTCAATAATATGATGATAATGCATAAACAAACAAAGATGCATATGCAATACATAAACAAATATGATGCATGAGAATGCAACTCCCCCAAGCTTAAATCGAACACTATCCTCAGTGTTTAGGCCTAGTCGAAGGGAGATAACATAATGCATGAAAATGACTCAAGAAAACAAAAAAGAATAGACACAACCTGGATCTACTCCTGTGGTGGCAGTGGCTAAGGCGACAGGCAAAACAACAGCGCTTCATAATGACTGGTCCATATGATAACCTTGTATGTGTCAGATCATAATGACGGATGCCCCTAGATGTCTCCTCACATAGATGTTAGATTGAAATAGATAGCAAAAAAATAAGTTACCAAAAACATTCGACTAGTCATCCTGAGATGGTTGATTTCTCTGGAGGGTTCTAGAGTCGGCCATGATCGTCATGGCACGTTACATGTTGTTACGGGCCGTTAAGGCAGGAACATCAATTTCTGAATAGTAGAATGTCACGAGTCGTGAGCAGAAGTTACGACCCGTGAGATGAGGTTTTGCGATGTGTGAAAGTTGTGGGGCATGAAGGTTGTGGGTCACGGGGTGTGATGTTTGTTGCGGGGCATGACGACACATGGAAGCCAATGATTAAAGTGCATCATGACCCATTACAGGTGGTTACCCGTAAGTCGTGTAACATCAGGGTAGCT
Organism: Pontederia paniculata; assembly: GCA_001647135.1. Lineage (NCBI taxonomy): Eukaryota > Viridiplantae > Streptophyta > Magnoliopsida > Commelinales > Pontederiaceae > Pontederia > Pontederia paniculata. The sequence continues at coordinate 42,269 of LTAE01000572.1, forward strand.
GATATGAATATGCTGACTTACGAGCCGTGATAACATCTTATGGCCTGTAACGATGATGTTACAGTGTTATCAGATGTAATGAAACTCACGGGTCGTGGGTCGGATATTTTCAATTGGTGATCGACTACCATATGTGACTTACGGACCGTCATAGTTGGTCACGACCCGTGATGAATTGTCGAGGCTCAATTTTTACTGTGGCAAGGTCCGTGATGGAATTATCACGCCTCGTTATGCATCGAGTGTAGCTCCAGGAATTGGTTTAGAGGTCATGAAAGGATGTTACGGCCCGTAATGGAGTTGAGTGTTGAAAGGTTGGGGTTATTGCGGGCCGTGATTGCTTGTTGTCGGGTGTAATTTTGGGTTTCACGACCCATGACAGATAAGAAGGAAGGTTTTAAGATTCAAAATATAAGGCAACCATATGCTAATTGACTTGACCATGACTAGGATGAGGAATGACACTTGTTGTTGGAGATGCTTGCGTTGTGGCTAGAAGTTCTTGCAATGTTCTCCTGGCGATGAATCTGATAGTTCTCCTTTATGTTCATAATTGTGACTCCTTTCACCTAGGACTTGGTCACTACAAATCTTGAAGAAATTTTGTGAGTATAATCATCCTAAAACAACTGACCTAACTAAAATCGAATGAACTAAAAAAAGAAAAGAGAGAATTGGGTTGCTTCCCAACAAGCGCCATTATTTAATGTCGTACTCAACGCCTCCAATTGATTTTTAAATTCTGAGAATGAGGGGAATTGCGAGTCATGATGCACCTAATTGTTTCCAGCTTTTGGTAACCTTCTGTAGTGATCTTTGCTTTGCCTTTGTTTTGAGTTTTCAATTTCTCCTATAGCTGATTTGGAGTTGGGCTTTTTGGTCGCCATTGTTTGGATGGACTTGGTGCATTTGATCTTGATGGTGGTGGTGCTGGTGACGACAACGTAGAAGGTGTTTCTCTCTCATATGGTGTTGGATGAATAGGAGCTGAAGCTATAATGATTGAAATTTCCAAAGGTGAGCTCCTCCTTCGGACTTTCCATCCTTAATGATATATTCGCTTGTCTCTTCACACTCCACTGAGTAGTCCATGTCTTTTGATGATATTGTCCCCTAGGTCTCCACCTTCTTTGATAAAAGTTCTGTTGGTGGTCCCTCAACAACTTCTTGAGATGCATCAATTTGAGAAGACAATTGCGCAACTTGCTTCTCTAATGCTTGAAATTTTACCTTCATGTGTTCAAATTTGAGTTGAAATTATGCTGGCTGGGGAGGAGAAAGATCATAAACTACTTTGTTGTGGTTTTATAGTTGAGTCAATTTGGCCTCCAAGTTGTTGATCAGTTGGTCTTACTGGGTAAATTTGTGCTGAATTGTAGATGCAACTTGACCAAGCATGTCCTCCAACTTGACCCCTGACTCTTGATGATTTGAGGACACCACCGTCTCTGTATTGTGTCCTTTGATTTCTGAAATATAGTTCTTCATGCTTTTGTTATACTCTTCTTGCATAGAGACTTTCTGCACCAGCATGCCCACCATATGTGCCAGCATAGCAAGCGAATTCGTTGATATGTCTTCTTCTTCAAATTGACATGTAGCTTGCTAGCACTGTGTCCAGGCAAATTGATTCCATCTTGAATAATTTCTGGTGTGTCTTTTTGTTGATGACTGGATGATGCTTCACACTGCTCAAGTTTGGCTCCCCCATGGACTTTATCTTGCTTTGAAATTTTGTTATTGCCCTCAATTTGTGCCTTTGATTTTCCTTGCTTCTTCGCCATTGAGGGTACTCAATTGATCGAGTTGTGTATATAGGTATCTCCTGAAAACTAACATAACACTAACAGAAACATGAAAGTATTTGCAATAATTATTCTCACGCGACAAGAAATAGAAAATAAAAATCTCAAGTTACTAATGAAATTAGACAAGTAAGTTCACAATTAATCCCCGACACCGACGCCAAAAACTTGATGCGGTCTAATTACACTAGCAAGCACATTAGTCATTCAAGTAATATAATGATTAAGAGTAAGGATGTCGAACCCACGAGGACTAATGTAACCTAGCCTTGTCTATATCCAGAAGTAGTAGAGAAAATATTAATTTCAGTTTTAGTTCAAAAAATAAAAAGATAAGAAAAGATAAAATTCTAGAGATGAAGTCAGATAAGATCAAATTGAATAATATTGGAAGAATTAGGATTCTATCTCACCACTAATTCAGATTGAATGAAATTGTTTCTAATGATGGACTAAGAATTGCCTAAAGTATGATCCCCTAAGCATGTGCAATCAACTATCTTAACTTGAGATTAACCGGGACGTTCAAACGAATTCACCCTAAATTAATCTAAACCTAAGACGCTTTAATATTGCAGTTCTTAAACTGTTGACCACTTAAACAAGTTCAATCAACAGGCCACACAATCTAGAATCTCCCGCGAGTAATCAGATTGAGATATGCAATGTTTGAATTTTAAATTCAAGGATCAATCCTCTATACAGATGAAACCATGAATTATTTTACTCTAAACAGTCAATAAAATAATTTCATGATCATCACAGAGAAAGAACAACATTAAAGACAACATGCACATTCAAAAGAAACAATTCACTAAGATTCAATCTCAAATAGGGTTCAGAAACTCCCTAACAAAGATAACTAAACAAATGATAATAAGTTCTTCCAAAGAAATAAGAAATTAAACTCTAGATCTCTGCAGAAGATTTTCAATGTCTTGCTCTTCTTTTTTCAATGTCTTGCTCTTCTTTGCCTCCAAAAGATCAAAATTCTGCTTCGGGCTTCGAAAGATCTCTTTGGCTTCTTCTCTTCAATTTTGTCTCTCTATGCCTTATGTATATTTTTTTCTCTTTTTCTTTTCTCTCCCCCTTTGAATTCCCTTCTTTTCCCCTTTTATACCTTCATCCAAATTAGGGTTTCATAGGGTTGTGCAATAATCTTCTGATCTCGATCAACGATTGTGATAAAATCCCTTTAAAACCTCTTCTAAATCTTCAGAAACATCTCCCCATCAAATCTCTATAGTCCTAGATGAAATAGAAATATTCTCGATCGTCGAATATTATCAAATTTGTAAGTTTATCAACTTACGACAATCCCTCACGGCCCATGATGGAATGTAATGACCCGTGATTACTCATTTCATCATCTGATCTTTGATCTTCACGGCCTGTGATGGTATATCACGGCCCATAACTCGTGCACATGGATCTTCCTACGCGACTTCATCTACTTACGACTCGTGATGGATCATCACGATCCATAACATCTTTGTTGTAGCTTCGTCGATCGTTCGGCGAACGTCGTGATATCACATTATGCCTCTTGACTTGGTATGTAACGGCCCGTCATATTTTGTTATGACCGGTAACAATCTGGATTTTTGAGTTGGGAGCTTCAACAAAGTTTGTAATGTCAACGTTGCAGTCGTAAATTCTTCACTACGGCCCGTAATACTCCATAACGGTCCGTAATACTCCATAACGGCCCGTGACGCTTGGGTTGAACTTGCATTGCCCGCTGGATAGGTCGTGATGGTGCATAACATCTCGTGACGGCTCATTTTGCTCCTTTTCTGCCTTCATCACGGCCCGTAATGGCACATCACAGCCCGTGATGAATCAATGTAATCTTCTTTGTCGATGTATTAGTGTTGATTCCAAACCTAGCCTCTCCTGAGCTGATTTCCTATAAAATAATCACCAACAAGAGTAGAATCATGACTGGAAACAATATGAACAAATAAAGAATAAAATAGATGCATGTGATGCCAAAATGAGTCAAAATTATGCATAATGCAAACCCTAAAATATGTTATAAAATGCATGCATCAAACACTAGTGCCAACATAAGACACGTCGGAGACGGGCCACGTCGAATGACTATGTGGTCATGTCGGATAAAATAATGTATAAATGCTAGAAACAGACTGCGCTCGTAAGAACACGGTCTGCATCCTTTGCGAGGATGGTCGCATCCTCGAACGGAATGGTTTGCATGCCATATGGACATGGGCCGTGTTCTCGGAACCCTAAAACTTGTATAGAAAACAAACTGGGTCACCATGGACACCATGTGTATTTCCTCTGAAGCAAACTACAAGCTAATGTCAGAAACGAAATGGTCCGCATCAACATTGAACATGGTCCGCGTTCCACCTGTAACACATCCAACCTTATCCAAAACGGTCGTGTCCTTTTGAGGAACACTGCCTGACCTGGTACACAACAGAAGTTGTATCGCCTGTGATGCGGGCTGTGTCCCGTGATGCATGTTGTTATGTTTGATTGACTATTTGAATTTGATTGAGCTAGGGTTAGTGTACTCTCACGTGAACTTAGCATGATAGGTAATAAAGAGTTAAACTATGCTTGAATATATACATGAAGAGGAAGACCCCGACGGACTGAGCGATTTATCCCTACTATTTTTGGGTTCCTTTGGGAATTACTAAGTCCCTTGGGACTACTGTTTATGAAGATTAATTGATGGGTCTAGGATTGACCTCATGGCCTAGTAGCCATAATGGTGTCGGATCTCTCGAATTTTCAAAACTGGTAATCGCTCATTATTAATTGAATTAAAAGATGCAACCAAAGATGAATGAAAAAGAAGTATATTGAACTGGGTCCGAACATACTGATCTACTGTACACCATAAAAGAAGGTGTAATTGATGTTCTTGTCATTGTTACTGAAAGGAAAGATAAACAGAATCAATGTAAGAACTGATAAGTATTGTTTCCTCACATTATCACTGTTTTAAAGATAAAGAAGGAAAGATTTGATCTACTCACTTATTGACCCTATATTATTATTCATTTTTATATGATCTTTAGATACTGAATGTCATAACTCACAGATTTTTTCTTGCAAATTCAATTTGTTGAATCTAAGATCCCGAGATGATTTTGATGATCACAAATTTGTAAGGGAACTTAGTTTAAACTGATGAACTTGTTGAGCTGATTTCTGAAATAGGATATTCAAGTTCAGGATATGAAAGGGCGACCAAAGCTAAAGGAATGAACGACCTATGTACACGAGATACATATCAGAGTTACTCTATGTGTGCAGTGGTCATCCTAAGCATATGAAGTGGTCGACCAATATTGGAGGAGATTGCATGTGAAGAGGAAACAAAATATGAAAGGTCGACCAAAGATATAGAAAGGACGATCGAAGAGGCCTTATGATGAGCAGTGGGCGACCGATGGTATCACCTTTATAACCAGAAGATGGAGAAGTGGACGCCCAGTGAAGACTTAGTCGAAGAAGGGTCTTGGCTAAGCAAAGGAGAGGTCGTCCGAAGGTGAAGAGCGGACGGCTGAAGAACTGAGGATGAAGGCAATGGACGTCCAAAGAGCTCAGAGTGGAGGACGACCAAAAGATTGCTAAGGCTGGAGTGAACGTTCAAAGGCTCTAAGTGTAGAAGTAGTAGACGACCAAGGCAGATGGCAGACAGAAGATTGGTCGACCGCAAATGAAGTGCGGACGATCGGTGGACATCAGATGAAGACAAAGGACATCGAAAGTCTTAGTGAGAAGACAAGCGGACATCCAAGAGTTTGTTAGAACTGATGAAGGCTGAGGATCGGACGACCGCAGGATGGGCAGATGACCGATGGTGTGTCAGAGGTCGTCCGAAGTCTAAAGGGACAGGCAGCAGTCGACTAGGATGTCTGATAGAAGAAGGAATGGACATCCAAGGAATCTGGCGAAGTGTTAGTGGACGTCCAGAGAATGTCAGGAGAAGAGAGTGAACGTTCGAAGATTTTAGTGGAAATGAGCGGACGTCTGAGACCTATCAGAAGAAGCTTCGGCGGACGTCCGAGGATCTCATTGGGAAGTGAGCGG
>LTAE01000572.1:48378-66855 GCA_001647135.1 Pontederia paniculata
AGAGATGAGTGGTAGCTGGAGGAGGTCAAGATCGATCAACCGAAGATAAAGTGCGGGCGACCGAAGGAGCTTGATCGCACTCTTCAACTGGTGAGTGGGCGTCCAGGATGCTGAAGTAGAATCAGCGGGCGACCAGGGATCAGTTGAAGAGAGGTACTCACGTCAAGATCGGGCGGTCACAGGTGGTGGCGGATGTCCGAAGGAACTTGACTGAGGGAGAAAGGCTTCGGCACTTGAAGCTGCGGACGCCCAGGGGTGTGCGGTGGACGATCGAAGCACTAGGTGGCAGTTCAAGTGGAGACTTCATCAGAGCAGCGGTTGACCAAGGCAGGAGCAGCGGATGACCGAGGAGTAGGTGAAGGTAATGTACTTGCATTAACGGCTAGTTTTTCTAAGTGAGAGAATTAGTTCGTTAGTGCAGAGTATATATTTTAATTCCAAGAGTCTTGGAAAGTAACTTTGACAAAATATTCAGTGAGAGTTGTGAGCTATAGAAAGCCTTAGTTCCCCTTTTGAGATTCGAGTGAAGTGAATAGAAGGGATTGAGAGTTCTTGAGTGAACTGTAAGAAGTTGTCTCCTTATCCTCGAGCAAGAAAGGAGAAGTTTGTAAGGGATCCTTTGCCCTTGAAGAAGGAGTTCCGTGATCTCCAAAGATCTCGAGTGCGAAAAGACCGGAGCGGGGACGTAGGCCAAGAGTTCGGCCGAACCTCGTCAACAAACCTTGTGTTTGTGCCTGTTTGATTTTCTCTCTCACTCCTCTATCTACTTGTTTACATTTACATGTATATGCTTCCGCTAATATAACTCATCGAACACAATAAAATTAGAAAAAAATTATACACCAATTCACCCCTCCACCTCTTGGTGTCATTCCGATCCTACACAATTCTGTAGGTAATTTAGATGCTTGATAGGTGTCAATGACGACAATAGTGATGCAACTAGTGATGGTTTGCTTTGCCCATGACATAGGATCCGAGTTGTCTTATGATAGCTGGCACTCTTAGTCATTAGTTTTTCCATTTGATTAGTCTTGATGTTTAGTTTTATTGGAACAAATGTATTAAATTATTAATCTTCCTATTGAAAAAGAATATTTTAGTTTAATTTTATTGGTTTTATCTGATGTGGGCCAGCGGGTTGGTCAAAGTAAAGTTAAAATATGTAAGCCCGTAGCGTTCTCAATGTCATATTCTGCCAAGTGACGAGGTGTGATTTTGGAGGCGTTACAGTCATACTAAACAAAATTGTATATATTAAAAAAGTAATACAATAACAAGAAATAGAAAGACGAAGATAGTTAAAGTATTATTTTAGTAACATCATATGATGATTTTATATTTATTTAGGATGAAAATGAAGAATATAATATTACTTTTTAATATTTAGTGATTCCTGAGAGAAAGAGTAAAAAATAAAAAAAAATTAGATTAGAATGTTAGATCGATAAAAAAATGTTAGCTCCATAGGAAGATTATTGGATTGAATCAAGCACATGAAAATTGAAAGCATGATAGGTTTAGTTAAACTAAAACCTAAATAATTAGTTAATATGTGGCACGTACAAAGAAGAGGTGCACATTTCTTTCTCTTAGTGGGTTGAGGTTTGAATTGAAGAAGCAAAAAATAAATTTTCTTTTTTCTCGAGTCCAAGCCGTCATAGACACAAGAGAGAATGTTGAATATAAATGAGCAGAACAAAAAGTTTTATGTTGAGAACTTTTATTGAAGGGATACAAATTAAATACATCAAATTTAAAGTGAAAGGATCTTTAATTTTTTTAATATTATGATCACAAATAATCATTATAATTAAGTGATATCATTTTTGCTCATTATTAAATATTTTTCTTAAAAAATATCTATTTTCCCAATTGATTATTTTTCCAAGTTTGAATAAAATTTGAAAGATTTTATTATGAAGAATTAAAAAAATATGTGTATGAGTCTAAGTTAAAAAGTGATCCTAATATTTTTTTTTATCAAGTTAACATTCCTAGTCCTATCAAAATTATTTTTTAAGGAACTCCTAATCAAATAAAAGTTAGCCCTAAGGAGTTCTAATAATAGTCAAACTCTACCTAGAGAGATTTTTCTTCCCTATAAATAGGACTTAATACCTCATTCTTTCTCACAATTTTCTCTATCTCTCCCCTTATCTCTCACGACGTTAGATCATCTGGAGGAGAAGAGACTAGAAGAAGGTTCATCTTGGGGGAGGAGCAAGGGGAAGATAGGGCAAGGAAGAAGAAGATGAGTGTTTGGCTACAAATCAATGTATGTAGTTAGGAGGATCAACCTTAAGGATTATAATATATATATGATAGAATAAGAGATATGCATGAGGAACAATAATCGTTATAGTTTCTGCATGAAAGTGTTATTATTGTAATTGATCTATAGCAGCCGGCAACCAACCAAAAACCGAACGTGGATCACGTTCACGGTAGTGAAGACAGCTGTGTTGCCCAAATGCAAGTCGTGCTCTAAGGAGTGCATGGAAACGGTCCACGTCACCCCTTGACGTGGACCGTGTCCGTAGTTGCAGAAAACAACCTACAAAAGATGCGTCCACACATCATATCAGATCATATGGAAACAAATGCATCGCGCCTTGATGCTGGCCATGTCATAGAGTAGAAGTCGGAGCAGATCGGCGTGCTACGTTCGCCCATGGAAATATGCAACGTGCTTTCCAAACGTTGGTTGTGTTCCTCGGAACAACGACGACGCACGTATAAAAATGGGTCACGTCACCCTAACAGAGGCCACATTGTCAAATCATGGCAAGTCGCATTAAACCCAGATCATGTCCTGACAACAACTGCCATGGAAGCGGATTGTGTTTGTAACGAACGCGAGCCGTGTTCTGACAGAAGAAAGGAGGAACTCATCCGAAAATGGATCGTGTTTGTTCCTGACGCGGGCCATTTTTTGTCACTTGAATAAATAAAGATTGTTTTGAATGATTGATTGAAATGAAAACCCTAGTCTCTAATATCAATAGGATTTAAAGCATAGATTTACACGATCCATAAAAAGGTATGATTTAGTTCTCGGTGAATCGAACCTAACCATGCGGTAAGTGCGTTCCTATTTGGAGCTGTTTATAGGTAATTGTAAATGGGTTCCTTCACATTCAATTGAGTTCCTTTAGCAACAATTGTCTATGGGCTCCTCTAGGAACAATTATAAACATGTTCCTTTTGGTTCAATTGTGTTCCTTAAAAAATAATTGTTAATTGAATTCCTTCAAGAATAATTGTCACTATTGTTTAATAGTTTCTTCAGGCCTAGTTAGCCTTAATTACACTGGGACAAAAGTCAATGACCTTCATGTCTGTTAAATGTTCACTATTGATTTGTTGTGATAACTAAATAACTTAGGACAAAGTGTGATAAAAAATATTAAAGTATTCTAAGTAAAAAGATTAAAATGGACAAGAACCTATTGAACATGAAAGAATGATTATTGTTTCGTAGCAATGGAACTTAAGTTCTTGCAACTGAACAAGTTACTAACATACTAAAGAAAGGAATAACTGAATGAGAAAGTAAAGAAAGTTAAAGAAAACTAGAATCATTGATTTTTTTCATGATATTTGTGTATATGATTTTTTTATTTAACATTTCCTATATGTATTATTCATCGCCCATGCGGGTGATGGCATTGGTAATGCAATAGTGTATGATGTGGTAACTTGCACATGATAGAAGTTTAGCATGAGTTATACCTATTTCATTAGTTATGTCTCCTCTTTATTGAACAATATAAAAAAATATTTTATTCTTACTTGACTTAATTATAGAGTTTTATTTTAATATTATTATTTTCGCACGATGTGTCTATATTGTTGAGCATGCAATTTATCAAATATTGGGCATTTTGTTAATTTATAAAAGATGAAAGATCGTAACGTCTCCAAAGGGACATCACGTGGCAAAATTATCTTTTGGGAGCATTACGAATTTAATTATCTCCATCGTTATTAAAGAACCAACTTATTGCTAAGTGTTCTTTGTGGTTTTATTAAGACAAAATTGCTAAAATTAAGAGGGAAATCAATCTCGATGTAAAAATATAATATAAGCTTGCAAATGTAGACATGGTGTAATTGCATGTCTCTTGATTTATAAATTATTAATATATCTTGAAGTTGATCTCATCGATACAATTTATGTACATCTTTATTATCTGTCTATTTAATATTATGTTAGGTTCATATAGCTTTTTTATAATCGAAAAATAATGACATAAGCCCTAAAGAACTCAGAATTACACTCAACTTTACTAATGCATAATTATGTAATATAACTACATATAGTTTCTAGTAAACTGGGAAAAACTTGGGTGTGATATTAATAATTACATTAATTATATCCAATTAACATGTACACCAATAATTATTTTCTGGTTTGATACATGCATGTAATTTATGTGTTTAATCTAATTCGATTCATTCAAAATTTATTAAGAATAAAATAGCCAAAGGGAAAAGTGATCATTAAAGAATATTTCACCTTGTTCTCTCACTTACTCTCATCTCATCCAAATAACAACAGAACAACATGATTTTCATTCTTCATAATTATAACTAACACCAAGACAAAAAAAATTAAAAATAAAATTAGTTTGTAATGCCCCCAAACCCACACACAGCCACGTGGCAAAATATGGACTTGGAGACGCTACGACGATGCGATCCTTTGACTAATAATTTGACTATGTTGACCAGTCAATAAAAATTTCATAAATGCGGAAGACTTTAATCAATTAAAATAATATCCAATAAAGTAAATGCGGAAGTCTGAACAATATAATTAGTGTCATAAATCTAATGACTCTAAGGATGACATTAAGACCCTGTCATGTGCATAGCATCAGCATCATCATGAGCAATCTATAGTCACCAGCATTATCATCCGTAGAACTAGTTACCTATAGGATCATACAGGAAAAATAATATTCCATGAGCAATTACGCCCAGTGTGTAAGGCACAAGTAGATATAGAATCATAACGATAAACATGATGACAATAAACTCAATAATGATATAATCAATAGGCAGTGACATGATGAGTCAACAATGTAAATCAATAACTTCTAGACGATACAATTCGATAATATCACTTTGAGAATTATCCTAATGTGAGACAATATTAATTTGGATAATGATTAAAAGAAAGACCCAATCCGATACATTCTTTTATAATAAGACTATTCATGGAAGGACGATCCAATAAGCCCGAATGATAAGGGTCAATTTCCAAGAAACAATGGGATAGAGATCCGATAAATAAAAGGACAATGACAAGACTGGTCAACTTTAGTAATATAGAAACTCAATATTACTATGATAAATCAGATATGCCCATATGGTGCAAACCATAGGGTGGTTCATCAATTTCGATATAAGGTCCATTGACACTTCAATAATATAATACTCTTTGAAACAATAAGGCCAATCAGAAATGGATCAAAGGCCAGTTGAACAATAATTGAGATCAATCCGGTAAGGTCAAGTAATAAAGAATAAACTTTCAAGGGCCAATAAGAAGGATACAACTTTAATAAAATACTTTGAACGATATGATCCAACGATAAGGAACTATATTCCAAAGGTTAACAATGGTTTCACTTTACATCCGATCCGATAAGACCAATCAATATAATCAGTGTAGTCGATCCGGTAAGGCCAAACAATAAATAATAGACCTACAAAGGTCAACAATAATGATATAGCTTTGAGAACGATATGGCCAACAATAGAGAATTGTACTCCAAATGTCAAGAGTGCTTTAAATCTACATCCGGTCCGATCCGATCCGATAAGGCCAAATCAATAGGGAGAAACACTCCAAGGCCACAATATTCTTTCTTTCTTTAATCAATGAGAAGCACTTGAACAATGGAAACAATATGGAGCACTGGTATAATAGAGGGAATATGAAGTACTTGAATCAATGTTTCGATATAGGACTTTCGATACAATATGATTGATGGTAGAAGATATAAATCCTATATTTTGCACCTCCTCTATTATCTTTTCCCAAATCTGTGGGTGGCTCATTTTACAACACAGTCCTATTTTCACAGTAATAATCTAGGTGATATATAGGTGATTAAGTTAGACTTGTCCATATTAATATTTTCATGTGCCTTTGGGTTCATTCAATACAGAGCTCATAAAGCATAAAGCCAAACAGTACAGAGCTCATACGATACAGTAAAATTACGTACTCTGAGTTGCCATGATAAATAACGATAAGGGTCAACGGGGGTACCTGCCGTGACTAAGTAAAATGCCCATCAAGTGGGGAGGATGCTCGAGTATCCTCTTTGTTACAGGGAGGGGAGCACTCCAAGTAACAGGAGCAGAGTGGGGAAGCTGCAGCTAGGCCACTGGCCCCTAACGGTATAAAACGATAAACAACAGTAACTCCCAACAGTACACATGGCAACCATAATCTTGTCTTGTTACCCTTACGTGATATCTAGTATATATCCTTAACGTAGCATGAAAATATATAATATAAGTAGGGTACAACAGTGGAAAAGTTTCTGCAATCGATCTATTTTATATCGGTGAGAAAATAGGATAAAGTGACTAGGTTAGTGAACATCACGGGCCGTGATATCTGTGTCACGGCCGTGACATAGAATGTCACGGGCCGTTACGGGATATCACGCCCCGTGAGAGATCAAGGTGGAGTTCTGGTGGCTAGAATAACGGGTCGTGATGTGTCTGTCACGGCCGTGACAACAAGTGTCACGGGCCGTGAAGAGTCATCACGCCCCGTTAAACAGCAGTATTTCTCCAGTCACGGGTCGCGACTCGTGTCACGACCGTGAAGGGAAGATTGGCTACTCTGCTGTGGTGGTTACGGGCCGTGACATTGCATCACGGGCCGTAAGTCACCCGTACGGACATCACGATCGTGAAGGTTCACGATCGCGATCCCGACGCGCGGTAAGCATCCTGGTCACAGGCCGTAACAGGGTGTCACGACCGTGACCATATGCATTACGGGTCGTGACCTGTGTCACGACCGTGAAACCGGTCATCACGACCGCGACTTCGGTGTCACGGTCGGATGCCGAACGGTGTTCGGGTCTGGACACGATCTCACGGGTCGTGACATGGGTGTCACGACCGTGAGGCGATCATCACGGGTCGTGACATGGGTGTCACGACCGTTATCTTCATAATCACGGGCCGTTACAAGGTCATCACGGCCGTGAAGGCACAAGAAAATCCGATTCGATCCGATTTTTATCATCCGTTTTTAACAATCCGAAAATGAAACAAGTAAAAAGGAGATGGAATCTACATTTTGAAGATGACCCTAATTCAAAATAAAATTAAAGGCATGATCAAAGATGCTATATGAATAGAGAAGCATGATCTTAATCATGAACGAAAATAATAAGATCATGAAAATCTGGATATCTCTAGGGCATGATCAACGATATGAATATTCAAAGGATCATAAATAATCTTTAGAACTCTAGAAGAAGATTGACAATATGAAATCTAGATCTATAGGTTGATCCGCCACAATACACACCTGTTAGCCCATACGCTTGTCCCGTTCTTCGCCAAGCTTTCCTATCATCCCTCTGTAATTATTCTTTTCCTACAATTTTCTACCGATTAGGAGATGATCATCCATCAATGGAGAGAGAATTTTCAGCCTTACCTTGAGATCCTCTGGGTAAGAGCACATGGAGAAGAAGGCTAGGGCCGGCTAGGGGAAAAGAATGAAATTTGTTGGGAGATGATATTTATAACTCTAGAGTCCAAGTTTGTTGGACAATCTGAATTTATTTCAGATTTAATTAAATTTCGAATTTAAACTTTAATTTTCTTCTTCTTAGTTAAGGAAATATCTTTTGAGAAAATAAAATTTGATGAGATTAACTTTCTTGGAAGATAAAATTTGAGGAGATTAAATTTCTGAGAGATAAAAATCTGAGGAGATAAAATCTTTGATCTCCTAAGTATGAAAATATATTTGGAGGAAATAAATATGAGATTTAATTTATGAGAGAATAAAATTTGAGTTAATTTGGAGATAATTGGGGATGAAATTTGGGTAGTTACATGGTTAATACTCGATAACTATTAAAATCGAATTCTCAAACCAAAATGTGGGTCGGGAAGCCCCCAATTTGTACAAATGCTCACCCTGATAACTTTGAACCAAAAGAAAACAGGAAAAAAGAAAACCCAGCACAAGTAATACCAAAAGTGTCAACTTATAGATCGAAGGGAGTCTAAGTTCATGGCCCTTTATTTCCACTTTCTTTCTTTATTTATTGCATGACCATATATCTATTTCGTTTTTAATACTGAAAAAAATAATAGTATGAATCCTGGTACGAGTGCTCTAATATTGTTCACGATACGTGATGCTAAAATATAACTCATCCTTGCAGTATATATACACATACTCTGAAGAATTTATTTTTTGTGTTACAAAGAAATAAGATTCCTTACAACATTAGGCAACATAGACGACTTTAAAATATTAATTAATATGCATGTTTGTGATATAAATAACAATATATTAACCAAAAAAACTCAACATAGATGAGAAATATCAGCCGCCGCCACAATCACTGCAGCCTCAGCCACCACAGCCGCCACCACAGCCGCCACTACAGCAGCCGCCTCCACCACCGCTACCACCGCAGCCACAGCAACCTAGTCCGCCGGAACCATCGCCGCTGCATAAAAAGTCGCCTCCTTCGAGTGAAGCGTCGATTGCAGTGTCTATGACGTCGGCGGCGCGGTCGACGCGTTCGCTGACAGCTTGACTGGTCGCCGTGTTGCTTTCACCTGTCGTTGTTGTCGTAGTGACATCATTAGCGCCGTTGCTCGGAGCACCAGCTCTGCTGCGGTAAGTGCGGTAGTAGACTATGGTGTTGTCATTTGTTGGCCTGGGTTGATGCTCGTGGCCGCAATTAAAGATCACGACGACCATGGCGGAGAGCGCTGCCGCCATCGCGCAGAGACCAAAAAGGACGGTCGGCATGGTCCTGCTGCTCCCATGGCACCCGGCTGCCAGCAAAGCCAACACTAATCTGGCCATCTCTTGATAAGGTCAATGATGATGTGTGTAGGCTTTGAAGAACATTTATAGTTAACCAATAATATATGATTGATTTTTTATCCAATCTAGTAAAATATTTATCGAAGTCTTCAAAGAAATTTCGATGCGGTTTCCTCCTCTGGCCTTTTGGAGCAAATGGAAGTCGACGTCCATTAGCTGTACACCTTCCTATAATTGGTACTTTTTATATATATTTTATATATCGAAGAAGAATTGGAGGGTCTCGATTCACATTTTATGTGGGTCGGCCTCTAAATATAAATATAACATAAATAAACAAATAATATTTTAACGTATCATGAATTATAAATATAAATGCATAGTGTGTCGTCTTATTATATCGTTACACGGATGTTGGTCAATGTGATCCATTAAAATTTTAAAAATTCACAGAACAATTACAGAATGCTGTGAGCAAGCACTTCAAAATTTGAATAAGATATGAAGTGAAACATCATTTACTCTAATGTCAATAAACTAGTATAATACTATTAACTTCGGATACCAAATTCTTGAGCATAAAAGATGTCCCAAATAATTAACATTCTAACTAATTTATTTTTCATATATATATATATATATACGTACTCAATTTTGCTACAATAATTTTAAAAAACTTGCGTGCAAGATCTCACCTATATAAAAGCATTACACGTACAAACTACTTACCCAAATAATTTTACAGCATTGCTATATCATTCTACGTACCATTGTAATTATATGAATTCTTTAGATGTTTTAAATATGTGAGTGTTAGAAAGATGAGGTTAGCGGGACGAAGTCTTTTTCATAAATTTTATTGAGATGTAAAGGAAATAATGATGGCCGTAATGTAGGAATGAATCGTATAAATTTATGTTTACAAAATCTGACGCACAACATTGTCCTCCCAAAAATTCACCCACAAAAGATCCGGAGGGAGGTGCAGACTGAGCAGGACCATTCACGTTATGGTATCCCTTACGGGATTTGATTTGAGTTGAGTAAAGTTGTTTTTTAAAATAATAATAATAATAATAATAATAATAATAATAATAATAATAATAATAATAATAATAATAATAATAAAGATAGTATAAAATAAGAAATGATATAATTAGTTAGAATTAAGAAAAAAAATGCGTAGAAGTCAAAGTCAAATTATTATCTTAATATTTTTTAATAAATCTAATAATTTTAGTCTTATACAAATTAGTTCTTAAAAGACTCGTAACCCTCTCTCTATATATAGGGGAGTTGAAGGAGATCAATATCAACAAAAGGAGGAAGAAGAAGGTTTATCTTAGAGAAGCAAGGAGAAGAATCTAGAATAAGAAAGGAGAGTTTGACTATAAATCATAAAATGTAATTAAAATCAGCATTAAGGTTCTTTATATGTAGGATATGCAAATAGAATTATAAACAAAAATAAAGCTATGCCTAGTTATTGCCTCTCTCCTTGGATTTATAAGCACTCTACCTAAATCTTCTTTTTCTTGGATTACCTTCAAAACATATATCATGTTATAACTAATAGCAACACAATCTCCAAACACGGACCATGTCCTTCATGACATGGTCTACGTTCCTCGGATGATGCTGAAGTAAAGCCAAGAAATGGTCTGTGTTACATCTGATGCAGGTTGTGTTTCTCCAATGGAAAACGACGAAGTAAACCCTAACCTAAAATAGATTGTGTTGACCATATGTGGGGCATGTTCTATTGTCCTTTTTCAACTCGGATTAGGAATTGACAGAACACGGACCGTGTCATCTCGAACCTACTCCGCATTTTGTCAAACATCGTTTGTGTTCAACCGGATACCCGCTAACGAAAGGAGGCAACATGGGTCGAGTAATTTTTCGACACGAGTAACGTTTCCTTAGTAGATGTCCAACTCAATTGATTTTGTTGTAGTTTCCTTATTATATGATTTAATGGTATTGATTGTATTGGTTAATTGAATTGATTTGATGTATGGTGTAGGTGTAGCTACCTTTAAATGATAACCTAGCTTGACTGATGATAGGATTAAAATATATTAATGATTGTGATTGAACTTGAACATGAAGAGGATGACCTCCGATGAATTGAGGGATTTATCCCTATTGTTAATGGACCCTAAACGTGGGGTAATCGTCAGTTCTTTTGGGGACTATTGTATATTAGTTTTATTCGGTCAGGCGTCTCCATGACCTAGTTAAACATAAGGCATTGAGGCTAATCAGAATCTTCAATGGATTAGCAAAGGCTCATTATTATGCTTGTTAATGATTGTTAACTTAGGACAAGATTAATAGAGAAAAAGTAAAATGGTCCTAACTTAATTAATTACTTGAATATATTGGACATAGAAGATTATGAGCACCATGATATAAGATGCAATTGATATTTTTGACACTAAAATTTCAATGATATTAAAAGGAAACGATCAATAGATAACAAGATGTTATTGATATAATGAACAAACATTATAATTTTCCTTTTTTTATTGTTATGTCTATATTGTACTTTCTTACGTATAGGGAATTTTATTTGATCTTTACATATTAGGCATCATAGCTCAGGGGAGATTATTTTCCCTGAGAATTTAATTCTGCATGTATTCAGGAGTTCAAATAGGTATCAATGGCACAAGCGATGATGTTGTTCGTGATGGTCTAGTTTGCACATAAAATAGATCCTAGTTGAGTTAGAATGGTATGTAGTAGAGACAAACTAATCCAATTTAGTTAATATTTTCTTATTAGATTTAGTAGTAATGGTCTTCATCTTGGACTAATATATTATATTTTTATCTCTTTAGTTGAATGATATTTTATTTAAAATATTAGCATCCACACTGATGTGTCTAGCATGTTTACGGGTCATTTGGTCTAAAGTTAAGTCAAAGATGTAAGTCTATAGTATTTTCAAAAGGACATTTTGTCATATGACAATTGTGCTTTGGGGTCATTATAGTTGGATAGGGAGGTTTGCAGTTAATATGAACAACATATGTAGTTAGATCTTTCCCAACAAAAACTTCTTAGTTATTTCTGGATTATTTTGATATTTTGTCGATTGTGCGATAACACAACTTTGGCTATTTAATTATTTAGTTAACTAAAAGGATGTGGTGGCTCGGGTAGCAAAAATAAGAATTGAGAACACATTACATTTCTATTTATCATTCTATGATACTTTCTATATCGGTTTATATGGATGTGTAAAAAAAATGAAAAAGCCAACATTCCACCAAGGTGTGACAATTAATATGCTTGTGGATTTGCAATTGCAGTTGTTAGTTTAGAAATTTTAAACTGATTTTATTTATTTCTATTCATTTTACTTTTACGATAATCTTATACATTTGTGCATGAATTTAAAATCAATCCCATATAAACAAAAATAGTGACTCAAACATATATATATATATATATATAATAATAATAATAATAATAATAATAATAATAATAATAATAATAATAATAATAATAATAATAATAATAATAATAATAAGGATTATGCAGCATTGTAAATTATAGCAATCTACTCTTCCTCATATTTTCATGCAGATTTATTAGTGTGGGTATGTAAGTGCAGGCTCACGCTAACATATTTATATGTAATATGAGTAGAAGTTGGGTCGCGCTATAATATACAATGTTGTACACACATTTTACCTCTATATATGAGTTTAATTGAGGTGAAACACTCATATGATCAATCATCCATTTTTAACTCTCTAGTTCAGATTAAAATAAAAAAAACTACCTAAGTAAAACAACATAATCATTTTTTTCTTCTTTTTTAATATAAAATCGAGAATAATAATTGACTGCTCATATTTCACGATAAAACACATGAAGGGATGTTTCACCTCCATTAAAACCTACATATATGTGTGTGCGTGTTATGAGTGTACAACACTTAGCCCCTTCTCCTCATAATAAATATTATTATGTAGACATATTATTGCAGGTCTATGCTCAGAGGCTCGTGCCAACAAACCTGGATTATATATGAGTGATACATGATTGTGTTATAATTTATAATGTTCCACAAACATCTTTCCCAATATAATTATTTGCAATTTGAACTTATGATTACCTAAGTCCACCAATTACTTTGTTTACTTATTTTAATATGTATGCAATCTGAATTACCTGACAACGCATATTGCCTATGAGGTGACAATATGAATTGCCTAAGAGGTGGTATCTTTTCAGATTATCCTAATTGACAATTTTTATTTATAATTGCTTTTCATATTTGCACTTACAATTTTTTTCATAAATAAAATATAACATAATAAACATACCATATCATAATAACATAAATAATAATATATATAACTAAATTTATAGTAACAATAAGATTATTTAATAATATTTAATAATATTATATTATTAATATTATCATATTATGAATACTAATATGTCCTAATAAATAATTACAGTTAATTAAAATTAACATTACTATTAATTGTAATAAAATAATAGTAATATTATTTATAACTATTATAATACTATTTTTTTATTGTAAAGTATGTTAATTGATTACTTAATACGTTAATTTTGTAAGTTATGATCCGAGTTTATTAATTTCAACTTAATAATATAAAATGTTCAACGTTATAATATTTATAAAGAATATTTTGGTAAGAGGGTGTATATTACCTAGTAATTTTTTATAAGATGGTAATATATATTATCAGTTGAATTACTTATTTATAGTAATAGAGTAATGCATATTACTAATAATTTAATAAATAATAATTTTCTATTAATTAATATAGATTGCTAGGTAATATTAATAGATAATGAGGTTAATGTTATATGAGATATGAGTGTTCACGAAATTAGAGAAACATATTTATCCTCATATTATTATGTAGATCGGTCAGTGCAAGTCAATATACTTGGCACCGGTAAATTCGTTTTAAATCCAATGTTAAAGGCCTAGTATAAAAACCCAATTCACATGTGGGTTGGATGATCTACCCATAAGGTGTTAAATTCTAGTTTTGTTTGGTAATTCTTTTTTATATTCCACATTGAGTCAAGACTCAAGAGTGTCCAAGGTTGTTAGCCTTGTCTAGTCCAGTGTTCAGATGACGAAATAGCAACTTGAGATTTAGATCCATTAATAATCATATGATTAAAAACAAACCATGCATCCTTGATACTTTCGGTCAATTTTACTTACACAATCTGATAATTTTATGATTATTGTATTTGAAAGAAAAATATACAATGTAATAATTTTGAATTCCTATCCAATTTTGAATTTCTGAATCAAACTAAGAATGCGTCTATTTTTATAAAGATAATTAAGATAAAATATATATTAGAAAAAAAGTGAACGTACAAATGTGCTTTTATTTTTTATGTGTTTGGTAAATGACTTGACAATATAGTATAAAAAATATATTAACAATACAAAAGAAAGAGGGTTAGGGGAGAAAAATGTATTTTAGAAGTTCTTTTAAAATCCGAAATTTTGTTTTCTTGAAACTAAAAAAACTTTCTCAAGAAATCGTAACATATATAGTAATCTCGAAGAAAACAATGAATCGCATATTGACTTTGTTTTATTGTCATTGTAACTAACCCTTCTCTTTTGATTTGAATAGAAAGGATTATCTCCAAGCCTAGCTCAAACAATGCTTTGTTCAAATTAAAATGTTAACTTGACGTATATGTCTTCATTTTTCAACATTTTTAATTATAGATAAAGCTATTTATATATATGTAGATATTCTCTCGGCTTGTTTGGTTTGAGGGTAGAGGAGCGGAAGGAGGGTAGGGTGTTCACCGGGTCGAATCGACCCATCCGACGATCTGAACGGATTCAGTCTCAATTGGACCGGATCAGATCGTTGGTCGAATCGAACCCGAACTGATCCAATCATAACCCGATCACCAACGGTTCGGGTACGAATTTTAATTTTTCTAATCCGATGATCCGAACTTTGATATTTTTTTATTAAATTTAAATCTTTATTCTTAATAAAAATTTTATATTTTTTGAAATTAAAATATATTAAAAAATTATACTTTATATCCTTTAAAAATATTAAAAACTTTGAAAGAATATATATATATTTTTAAAAAATATAATTAATGTTAAATATTATAAAAATAATTAAAATATATGAAAAAATAATCGAATAAATCGATGATCCGACCCGATCCAATCCGACTTATTCGAGATCGGATTGAATTAGATTCGAAGATTAATTTATCATTAATCCAACCTAATATAATTCGAATAAAATTAATTGGGATGAGTCAGATTTGAGATCGGATCACCTGTTAATACCCCTAAAAAAAGGGGAAGAGGAAGGAAAATAAATTTCCGAAGGGAATGGAGGTTTACGTTACCTTTCCTTTCCTCTCTCAGCCCTCCCTTCCCTTTATGAATAGACAACCAAACGTAGCTAGAGAAACTACGTACTCTTCTTTTATTAGACGTTTACTTCCTCTACGAAGAGTTCTTCCACCTAAAAAAGAAGTACAACTTTGATCAGGTACGACTGGTCTCTACTCAACTAGCTCTAATTAGTTAAGTAGCAAAGACGTGTGGCGTGCACATAAATATGTATATATTATATATATATTTATCATACATGACGCATTGTGCAAACTTTCCAATCATACAACTCGTAGGGCAATAAAAAAATGGAGTTGA
Organism: Pontederia paniculata; assembly: GCA_001647135.1. Lineage (NCBI taxonomy): Eukaryota > Viridiplantae > Streptophyta > Magnoliopsida > Commelinales > Pontederiaceae > Pontederia > Pontederia paniculata. The sequence continues at coordinate 64,152 of LTAE01000572.1, forward strand.
CTTTTTATTTCGTTAAGATGGAGAAGCAATAGTGAGAAGGAAAATGCCCAAGTAATCTAAATGCAAGACAACACAAATATTAAGTTTTAATGTTTGTTATCGTGTCAAGCATCTAAACTTTTCGTTCAGTATATATGTACATAATTTTTCTAATTAAGCCTACACAACACAAACTTATCGAGAGAAAGAGACATATATAGTTAGATTGATGTTCGGTTTACTGCCGCCGGCGCCAGCGCCGGCCGGCTTTGGCGATGGGAGCTTCGACATGGAACAGTTTCGGCGGATCGTCCGCTTCCTGCTCCTCGCTGGCGTGGCGTACTTCGTCGCCGTCATCATCTGCAAGTGCTGGTGCAGAAGCTGCAGAAAGAGGCGTGAACGCCAGACAGCCAGGAACAACAACAATGTAGCCAACGACGGCGGTGGCGGTGGAGGTTGCGGCGGCGGAGGTTGCGGTGGGGGCTGAGGTGCGTTCGAATGGTGATCGGTGAGTACATCTGTGGTCAACGTAGGTTGGATCATATTTCGTCAGTTTGACAAAAAACGTAACCTTTTCGTGGTAGTGTCATGCCGTATTTTCTTACTTGTATTATTGTTTGTTGAATATGTAAATTGTTTGAATGGCACTTTTGATTGCATGAGATAAACACTATAATTTTTTATATTTATTTTTTAAGTGAATTATCGATAATTTTAATTTAATATAATCAACTGTGTGAATCATACGCAACTTAAATTTTAAAAATCATATATTATCGTTAGAACTTTTTATGTTTATATGTTTTTTTTTAAATTAAGAGTGTGGAACACTAAAGATAAATCATTCTACAAATAATATCTTATAGATTTAAATTAAGATGATTAATCTTCACTCTTAACTAAATTCGCTTATCAAATGAGAACTATCTATTTTTTCAAAGTATTTTTGTTAAAATGAATTCAAATTTTAACATGAGATATCACGAACATACTATTTAATTTTACTGTTTTAATATTTAAAAAGGAACTGAGATACGAATTAGAAAAAAAAACTTAAATAAGAAAGGTCATGAAAGTAAATATTTCTCTAAGAGCCTGTTTGGTTACTTTCTTTTCCATCGGAAAAGGTCCATTTTATCATTTTAATTTCTGACAAAGAAAAAAGCCGTTAAACCGTTTAGGTGTCAATGACTCATTTTCTCTAAAAAAGAGCCTTTTTTGTTGGAAAAAATTAAATGGGACATCTATTTTATTTTCTTTCTTGAAAAGTGAAACAGGATTTTTTCTTCAACGTTTTACTTTCAGGAGGTTCCAAACAGGCCTTTCTTCTCTTGGTCTACCTGAATACATCCAAAATAATAATTGAACGATATTATTTATACTCTACATTTGGGTACATGGAATATTTGTAGTTATATATTAATCTTTATCTTCATACCAGAAGGTTGGATAATACGCTGGTTTCGGCCCAAAGCTCAATGTGGATTAGTGGATAATCCATTATTATCCCTTTTCTTTGCAGATAGGTCAAAAGGATTATTTGAAAAAAAAACAATTACAAATGTAAATTTAATGTTAAATATCAACAATTTTTTTCTTAGTGACTCAAAAAAAGAATGGAACTTTTTTAGCAGCTGAAATTAAATATACACTACGAAAAAATCAATATTTTCTAACGAAATTTCTGACGGAAAAATAGAAAAAATCCGTCACAAACATGATTTATGGCAGAATTTCTGACGGAACAAAAATGTCAGAAAAAAGCTCGTTGAAAAAGAATTTCTGACGGGTTTTGAGTCCGTCAGAAATTTTTAATAAAATTAAAAAAAAAATACAAAAATATTTTAATATTAATTAAAACATACTACATATTTCGTTGTAAATATTTAATTTACATATCATTATCCTCATCGGGATCTTCAGGAGGAGCTTGCCTTTTCATCATCAGTCTGCACATTTCATTCATTTCCTTTCTTTGCGCACGTCGGGCTTGTTCCATCTGCACCTCAAATCGCCATTGCATTTGATGTTCCATTCGTTCTTGTATCTGTTGTTCCATTTGCTTAAGTCGTTCATCAACAGGTCGTTCTATCTCTTCACTTGAAAGGCCCGAGACAGATCTGCGTGCTGATCCTAAGTCAACATAAGTGACAGATGAACCTAAACCATGCATAGACACGATTTTTGTTCATGCCGATATGTTTCCTCCAAAGTTCACTAGTTGACTTTTGCGTGTCTCCTTCTTGTGTAACTTGAGTCATATGCTCCGCTTGTTTCGTCTTAAATCCTTCCTGAAATATAATTATAAATTAAATAGCTAAAATAAAATATTGAATCAAATATTGAGAGATATTAATATCTTACATATGTGTTCTTCGCAAATTCTGAAATCCAACCCTTATCTTTTCTGTGATGAATTGTCAAAAAAATCTCATCTTTTGTGGGTTTTCCACCGCGCTCCAATTCCTGAAAGAAATTTTATCAATAATTAATTTGGAATAAAAAAATTAACATAACAAATTAGAATACTTTAATATACCATTATTTGAGCGGTGGTACCCCTAGAAATACGACCACCCGCATATAGACAAGCGCCTTGTTCAAGATGCGTGATTAGCCTTTGCTTTTTTCACGTTTATTTTGTAGTCCTTAGTGGACCATTTGGAAAGTAAATCGACCCATATATTCTCGCCAATCCAATTAGGCCTAACTTGTGAAGCACGTG
>LTAE01000572.1:67488-78481 GCA_001647135.1 Pontederia paniculata
CGTTTTCTTCGTTTAAGTCAACATCATCATCTTCTTCGTTGTGATCGACATCGTCAACCTCTTCAAACAATTGATCATCATCACACAAATATTCAATTAAATCAGTGTCTGTGATAGGCTCGATAAAAGTAGTCGAATCATTTTGATAGAAAGCTTCTAAACCACCTTCAATTTCTACTCGACTTCTTGCTCTAGTTTTTAGTACCACCCACCATTGGAATTTGTCCTTCAACTTTTCTAGATAATTAACATAATAAACTTGTATGACTGATGACGAAATAATAAAATGATCAAACCTTTCATAACGTCTAGAATGACGAACTTCAATAATTTTATATTCCTTATGATTGTTGTTCCTCTATTCTTTTTCGGATCGAACCACACACATTCAAAAAATGTAACTTTATTTTTTGACCCTCCAGGATATTGTAACTCAAATGACATCCTTCAAAATATCGTAGTAATCATTTTCGTTTTGACCATCAGTTGAACATTTAACACATACACCGCTATTGATTGTCTTTTTTTCCTGCGACCAACTATCCGTGTGAAACTTTTACCCATTAACGAAATAAATTGGCCAACTTATGACTTGTCGACTAGGCCCCCATGCTAGATCACGTAAGTAGAGATTAACCGTCATATTTTGATAATTTTGAACCTAAAAGTAAAAATATGTAGTTATTTAACGTACATATATAAATACCTACACACTTAATAGAAAACTAATATGAAAAATACTTACATAATTCTTAAACTACGCAGCAAAATCATTCTCTAATCGTTCTTGAACTTCCTCATTAGGAATATCGTAAGATTGCAAAAAAAAACACTACAAATCCTAATTAGTATGTAGCACTAAAAATATAACTTTATGATAATAGAATTCGGTAAATCACTCACTTGATATAATATCGTACTTCTTCACAATTTAAGAGGACATGATTTGTTGCCGACTTTATCTCCACTTCATTTAGCCATCGTTTTGTAGATTTTTCGTAGGCACGATCAGGACGTTTAAAAACTAATAAAGTTTGTTCAGTGCTCGACATACCTTCTGCAACATCATCGTTTCGCCGAACTCTTGTTCTTACACATTTGACATGAGACTCAAAGTAGTAAGAACAAAAATAAGATATCTCCTGAGTCAAACACACTTGACATATTGATCCTTCAACTCGAGCTTTGTTTTTAACCATTTTTTTTATTTTATTAAGGTACCTCTCAAATGAATACATCCATCTGTATTGAACTTGTCCACCTACTTTGGCTTCATACGGCAAATGAATCGGTAAATGCTCCGTAGAATCAAAAAATCCAGGAGAAAATATTATTTTTAATTTACATAAAATAACCGGAATATTTTGTTCCAATTGGACATATTATTCACCGCCAAAATTGTTGAACAAAGCTCCTTGAAAAAGTGACTCAATTCAGTAAGAGGCTTCCATATTTTATCCAACAATGACGAAAATGCAATTGGAAGCAAACTCTCCATGAATATATGACATTCATGACTCTTCATTCCGGACAAACACGATTGATTCAAATCTACACATCGAGTTAAATTTGAAGCATAACCATCGGACATTTTTAAATCTCTCACCCATCGACATAAACTTACATTTTGTTCACGCGTAAAAGTATAGTTTGCTTTTGGTTTCATACCTTACCATTTGGTAAAGTAATAATATGCAATTCTGGATGTCGACAATATTCTTTCAAATCCATTTGTGCCTTAATATTGTCTTTTGTCTTACTGGTAACATCCATGATGATATTAAATATATTCAAATACATTCTTCTCATTATGCATGACATTCAAATTATGACGTATCAAGTTGTCCTTCCAATATGGTAACTCCCAAAATATGCTATGTTTAGTCCAATTATGAGAAATATCATAACCTTCATGCTTGATGCCATGATTTTCAGTGATCTTTAATAGACACTTAACAAGTCACTTAATTCTTGTCCAGAAATTCTTGGAGGAGGCAAATCATGAACTATCTTTTGTTTCCTGAAGGCATTTCTATTTTTTCGATAAGTGTGTTCAATAGGCAAGAATTGCCTATGACAATCGAACCAAGAATTTTTTTTCCTCCGTATTTTAAAGTAAAAGCTTTTGATTCATGCATACAATATGGACACACTAATTTACCTATGGTCATTCATCCTGATAACATTTCATATGCAAGAAAAACATTAATTGTCAACATTAATGCTGCTTTCATTGTAAAATTTTGTTTCATTGACACGTCATATGTCAAGATACCATTCCACAAAATTTTCAGTTCATCGATTAATGGTTGCAAATAAATATCTATCTTATGCTTGAGATTATGAGGACCAGGAATGATGCAAGTCAAAAACATATATGAAGCAATCATACATACTCTAGGAGGTAAGTCATATGGAGTAACTATCACTGGCCAACAAGAATAAGGAGTCGAAGATTAAGAATATGGAGTAAATCCATCTGCACATAAGTCAAGTCTTATATTTCTAGGATCATATACGAAATTTGGGTATATTCGATCAAAATATTTGCATGCCTCACCATCAGATGGATGTAACATAACACCTTCCTTAGTATTGTGCTCGGCACGCCATCTCATGTATGAAGCTGAACCCATAGAAGAATATAATTTTTTATGTCTTGGGATAAGAGACAAATAATGTATTCTTTTCATTGAAATTGTATTTTTATTTCTGCCCATAACATTTCAAAATTTGTACCACTCAGCACCACAAAATTTACATTCTCTCAAATCTATATCGTCATTATAAAACAGCATGCGTCCATTTTCACAACAATCTATCTTTACCGACGAAAGATCAAGATTAGAAACTAATTTTTTTGTTCTATAATAATTCAATGGAATTTGTGATACTGTCGGTGCCACCTCCTTCAATATTTCCATAATAACATCGAAGTATGCATGTGATATATTATGATATGATTTAAGACTCAACATCCAAACAACCAATGATAATTCAGAATGAGTTTCACACTCCGGCCATAACGACTGAATAATTCGTAAAATTCTTCAGCTTCTTCATTAGGTGACTCTTCATGAAATCTAACATGTCCATATTGTGTTGATGCAACATCGTAAACTAAGTTCTCATATCTATGGACTACATCATCATCTGTTGCAAATCGATTAATTAACTCTTCACACTATTAAAACTAGGTTCTTCTTCTCCAAAGTCGAACTAATACCAATAATTTGGTTTAAAACCTTTGTTATATAAATGAACTCTAACAGTTTAAAATTGATTGAAATTTTGTATTATAATATTTTAAACATGAACATCTAATAGTTCCTTCTCGCAAATACTGAGAAGATTGACACACAAAATTTATGAAATATTTAACTCCATTCACAAATTATTCTGTAAGTCCTCTACGACCAGGATTGGTTCTATTATACATCCAACGGCGAGTTTCCGGAGGAAACATTTTTCTGCAATAATTTTATAACTCCTAAATTAATACGATAATATTCAAACAATTTCACAATTAATAATAAAAGTAAATAAGTAAGCAAATAATTTGATATAAAATTAAATAACTAAGCAATATTCAAACAATTTCATAATCAATTAACTATTTTTAACAATAAATAATAAAAATCAATAGCTTAAATTAACAAGTAAAATTACAAAAAATAATAATTACACTAAACAATTATGAAATAAATTTAATTAACATAAACAAAACATTAAGCTAATGCATTAAATTAGCAATAATATTACTACATTAATCAACATAAGTAATTTGTGTAACTAACAAATATTAAACAAAAAACTAACATAAAAACATACATACTAAAAAAAATTAAAAAAGAAAATTGGCCCTGCGAAAGATCGTGCAGGAGCCCAACTGGACTCCTGCGCGATCATGTAAGGCCCATGAATCCCTGCGCGACCACGCGTAGGGGTTCGCCGGAACCCTTGCGCGAGGTCATGCACGCCGATGACCCCTGCTCAGGGTCGCCGGAACCTAATAAAAAAATTAAAACATTACCTTTTGTGAGGAAGCTTAGACGGAGAGCAGATGGAGGAGACGGTCCAAGGCGCGCAGTTCGTGAGCATCAGCGGGAGAAATTTTCGTGAGCGGGAGAAGAAGGGGAGGAGATATTAATGACCATTTATGAGGAATTTTCTAACAGAAAAATATCTCAGAAAATATAAAATTATTTATTTTTCCCACGGATTTACTATGGAGTCACGGGAGAAAAATAGGACTTCACCGAGGAAAAAGTATTCACGGGTTCGGATTTTCTGACTGGTTTACCGGTCAGAATTTTCGACGGGCGGCTTACCCGTCAAAATTTCTGATGGGCTCCGAGTCCATCAGAATTTTTGAGGAAAATAATACCCCTTAGAAATTATGACGGGTATGACCCGTCAGAATTTCTGACGGGTGATAAATCCCTCAGAATTTCTGACGGGTCTTGCACCCATAAAAAATTATGTGAGTTTTTCGTTTCCGTTAGAAATTTTTGTCGCAATTTCTGAGGGATATTCGATCGTAAAAAAAAATTGTAGGAAATTTTAATTTTTCTTGTAGTGGTATAATTACATTTTTATCTAATAATAAATGATCTACATATATAGTTTCGTTTCTTATGTGTTTACACATCCACAAAACCATAATAACGCTCAAATAATAATCCTTTCGAAAAGATATAAAGATTGAATAGTTTTTGATAAAAGAAATATCATCTTGATGGCGGAATAAAGCTAGCAATATAATGATTCAGAATACAAAATAATAACGTTTTGATATGTAAACGAAATTATAATAATGTTTTAACGTTTTTGACGGAGGTGTAACTTGACACCTTAATTACTAGTGTTGCCAGTTGTGAGTGTAACGGCCGCAGGCATGAGCGCATTTAAAAAACTGTCTTTGGTGAACCTAATTTGATTGGTAATGTTAATTAATAAAATTATATTTGATGAAAAATTAATAATTTTATATTTAAAATTTTCAAGTTTTAAGTTTGACCAAATTTTAATTTTCTGCTTTCTCAAAATATCGAATTAGTAGGATGTGAATATATTTTTTAAAACAAAAAGAAAAATTATAACCTTTTTCTAAGTATCAGATTTACCTGGCGACTGTCAAAAGGATATTACAATGGTTGATTGATTCAACTTTAACTTAGGAATTGAACTTTAAAATTATGAGATTTTACTATCAAAATTTACAATAATTTGTAATATCTCTCATGAAAGTGGACCCCACACCTCACTTAAATAAAAACCCAGTGGACCTCCAAACTCATTAGTGGTCCAACCAACCAATAGCTTATTATATTATCCATTAATTCAAACCCACTAAACTTTGAAAAGGCATCTAATTAGAATTAATCTTTTTCTCAATTAGTTGTGTTCTTTCTCCTAGTGGAATTCGCCCAACAGCTTTAAGGTATTCCTAATTCCATTATTAAAGCTAGATAGACCATGAAGTTGGGAGAGAGGAAGAATAGAAGAATAACAGGAAGATTGACTCAAGAATCAAAGAGAGCATTATAGAGATAGAAAATATATGTAAAAGGATAACATAATATCCCTTATCTAATTATAAATTAAGTAGATAATAGATTATGATAATTGATATTATCTAAAATATGAGATTATGAACCATAGGAATATTTATGATTTATTCAAAGATAACAATATATTGTGATTTTGAACTGATTTCATAATCTCTCTTTCGAAATCATTTTAATTGAATTATAGTTGTCTAAAATTTAGTGTATCAAAGACCTTGAGTCTAGTTTACACAAGAACATGTTTCACATCAATCCGAGTTATATTATGAAAATTATGATCAAAACATCAAGATATTATCAATTTATCCTGAATCATATTGTGATCATTTTATAAAATACATAGTAAATTAGAAAAACATGATTATGAATTAATTTTTAGAGTACAAATAGATGTATAACTTTAACTTCAATGATGTTGGTTTCGCATGATTTGGATTTGCATAAATGGATTCATGAATTTCGGATGATAAAGTGTTAAGTTGTGCTATAGGTTGGAATTTGATATTACCATATGATATGTGTCTAAATGCTAGGTAATTGATACAATTATTGTTAAGAAATTAAGTGAACAACAATTATATTGTACTCTAGGAGGTTATACAAGACTCTTTCTTATAAGTATAATTTAAGTCCATGAATTAATGATGATGTAATTGCTCCAAGAATCATTGTTATGATACATTGAAATTAGGAACATCTATATATTAGATTATTTATATTTATATTGTATTACAAATTTTATTGTATTGGGCATGATACTGTATTGAACTACTAACTGATTGATGTATTGACGATATCGAGAACTTAGAGAAAACCATAAGATTCATATCTTGATTTCCTATTTTTGTGCTAGTCGATCGACCAATCTCAAAGGAGGTTCGATCAACCATGAGGTCGGTCGAGCGCGACTTAGCAAGTTAGTCAGACATGGTCCGTCCAACCATTAGGTCGGAAGGGACTAGTAGCGAACATCGATCGATCGACCTTATGGCAGGTTCAATCGACCTCCCTACATATCGTATATATTATTATTACAAATTAATCTAGTCGAGTCCGTTGATTGATAACCAAGAATATATGTTGCATGCTCAGACGTAATAGGTTAAACTACCAGTGTATTGATTTATTAAAATGTTGAAGAGGATTTTAGGCGTCTGTCGAGATTGAGGGATAGATGTCCTCACATTGTTTGACCCAGACGTGGAGATTGGTGGATTGCTTCGTGCAGAGTCCATGGGAGTTAGGCGTCCTTGGGTTAGCTAATCATTATGACTGATCAAGGTTATCTCATTTCTCCAACAATTATTAATGGCTCATTGAAATTGATTTAATTAAACATAGGGTTGTCATTTGATGATTGATGGATATCACAATAGCCTTTTTAATTATTTCCACAATTCTCTTTGAAAACTTATCTCTCACTCATGGTAAGATGGTGGCTTGAAGTGAGGCTCATGTTTAACAATCATCTCACACATTTTGATGGATTATGAATTTTCATACAATTAAAAGCATGCCACTTGCATAAAAAAATCTATAAATCTTAATTCATGCTTCCTCTCTTAATTCTTTCTTCAATATGTGATTAATACTTGATTGATGATGGATTCTACTTTTAACTTTGAATTGCTACTTTTCCATAGTCTACTTAAGGAATTGACTTTGTCCTTTGATTTTGTTGAATTTAAGATCCCGAGATTATTATGATGGTCACAAATTAATGAGGAAGCTTAATTATACTAATAAATTTCAATGGATTAAATGGGGGTGCTGCCCATCTCATGGCAGTTCCCTCCGGTCTTTTGTTATGGGCCATTGGATTTGCCCAAATAAATCTTGGACGTCGTTTTTTTTAAACTTAACTTATTTTTTGTACTTTTTTTTTCACCAAAATCCTACTGGCATCCCCAATTTTTTCCCTCTGCCGTCTAGCATGTTGTTGCTCCATCTATCGCCTGCCCGACGCTGCTGCTCCATCACTCGCCTGACGTCGGCATCTCTGTAGATCAGTCGCCGGTGATCTCTCTTCGTTTTGTCGCTGCTCCATCTCTCGCTCGCCGGCGATTTCTCTTCGTTTTGTCCCTGCTCCATCTCTCGCTCTCTGGTGATATCTCTCTGCCTCATCTCTCTACTTCTCTCTCACATTTCTGATCTGCTTCGCCACCTCTGCCTTTCTCTCACGGGATCTCAATGCTCAGGTATTATTTTGTAGAATAATTTTTATTGTGGTTGGCATTATCTAACAAAAATTAATTATAGTTAAAAACATGTTAAATCAATGTATCAATCAACAAATCTGGTTAAAACACGTTAAAGAGAGATGTCTAAATTTCAATCTGATGTGTGAAAATGCATGTTATGGACCTTTATTTTTTTCACTTTTAAGATCTTGAGATGGTTCTGGTTTAAATTATCTATTATGTCGAATCTAGTGTTTCCCGAGTCATTGATCTATATTACAATTTAAATGGCTTTTTTCATAGGTTTTTTAGAAATCATTCTTAAACGTCAGGACTGCACAATGTGTACATGAGCTTGCTTGTAATGGGGAAAAAAATAGATTAGTTCCCTATATACTAAATGTAGCATACGTAAATCTTGCATGAATATGTGATAATAACTCTCAATCTAATAACTCGCAATGTGTGCAAATCAGTTTGTTGATTTTGAGTGCAACTGCTTCTTGCAAGACATGTCAATGGAACATGACATCAGCTAAATATTTAACCTTATGTTTCATCTTTCCCTACTCATAGGACATGACATTAGCTAATGTTTTAACTTTGCACGAGTGTTATTGCCAACAAAAAGTAGTGATAAGAACATCTTGGACTGCACGTAATCTCGGTCGACATTTTTTTGGCCGTCGAAATTATGGAGTGAGTAATAAATGTTCTTATATTCTTTTAAAAAAATGTTCTTATATTCTTTAAATGGTTTAAGTAATTTTGCATTTTAGTCTAGATTGTTTTTTCGCGGTTCTAACTTCAAATTGTTCTTTATTTGTTTTCCTTTGCAAGTAAGTTGGAACATGTCAATTCTTCATATGGTTGGACCCGCCATTTGAACTTCGAGCTAATGAAATGATAAATATGTTGCTGCAGAGGATCAACAGGATGGAAGCTTAGGGTCATAACATGATGGAAGCTCAGGGTCATAACAGGATGGAAGCTGAAGCTGAAGGTGAAAATGAAGCCGAAGGAAGCTGGGAATGAATTAGGAAATAGACCCAATCAATTTTGTAAAATAATGAATCTATTGGTTATATTTCTATGTATATTAATCATGTGTTTAGTTTTTTAACTAGAATACAATCTAGAGAATTGAAGTGTTGTGTTGTTTGACTATTGCTTATGTACTTGAAGTTTAAATTGTATCACCTTGTGCTGGCACTATTGCGAAGTGATTAATGTGTTATAGCTATACCACTATGTTGTATTCATAATATTCTGTCAGTAACTGCATGGCATTTTGTTAAAAAAGTATTTATAATCCAGTTCTCAATCTTCATTCCCTTTTCGGTTTCAAATTATTTGTATCACCTTGTTTCTATTTTTTATACTATGGCTATTATTTGTCTGAACATCATCCTTTTCTTCTTCAGAAGTTGCTCTTTTTCTTTTCTTGGAATTTTTCTTACCAACTTTAGCATCGGTATCTGCAGTGATTGAAGTACTTGTGCTTGCAAGATCAGAACCTTGTACATCCTGTTGTATGTCGCTCTTGCACCAATTACATAAATAGATTTTCCAGGTTCTATCAGGCCCTTAGAAGTTAAATTCTGTTACTTTTTCTTCTCTTTTCGCTTTGAATCTTTGTCATTCAACCGATATTCAATAGGACAAAGTGCTATTCTCAGATTCCCTCAACTGATCACTAGCAAGAACTTCTGGCGGACATCTTTTACTTTCTTTTCTTATTTATTTCACTTTTATCCTTTCTTTCAGTAGAGACATTTGTCAAGGAACTCGCATATCTATATATTCTGTTTATTTTGATTGTTGGCATATCCATTTATTTAATATTTTTTTAGGCTCCTTAATTAACATTTTAACTCAGATTGTGTTGGCATATTTGTTTATTTAACAGACAAATCTAAAATTCATAAACAAATTCTAGCTAACATTTATGATTATCACTTTTTGAATTGCACAAGTTAACAAGAACAAAAAGTTGTATAAGTGGCAATATATTTTGGCAGACTTAAAGAACTTGGCTAGGGTTAAGTGAACATAAGTCACACTAATTTTGTCTCTCTTAATGATGGAATTTAAAAGTAATGTCATCATAACATATGATTCGGGCATCACCAACATCATCTAATTGAAAAACTAAGAGAAATCTGTAATAAATTCTACTAAAATAACAAGGCCATTCTAGGATTAAAAAAACATGAGTGATGCATATGCCATATGTTACTTTATACGTGATCACAAGATAAACATAGCATGCAATTTTTTTTGCTGCAATACATCAAGTTTCATGAAATAATTGTAGCTTTCAACATAATCTCCTAGTCTTGCAACTCATCATGATGCAACAAGATACATGATGTTCTTTAAAATAAAACCTCAAAATTAAAATTACAAAAAATTCTAAGAAATATTATCCTGAAAAGTATACATCATAAGCCAACAACTCAAGAACATCATCACTCAAAAGTATCCATGATTGATTGTGAGAAAATGATCCAAGCTTCTTATCCAAGCTTCTTATATTTTGATCCAAGCTTCTTATCTTATGGTGACAGTTCACTGCATATTCAGAAGACAACATTGGTTTAAATCAAACATTAACAAGGATTAAAACAATATTCACTCAATCAAATTCCCACATTGAATTGCTAGTTGCAAATTAAGTGCAGTTATAAATGACACGACCAAGAAAAGGACCCAAAATGCTACAAAAAAGAGAGCATGAATTGTCGATATAAGAAAATTTGCAAATGTTAGAGTTAGACAAAAATAATGATGACAACTTACAAGCTTGATTTTTTTTTCTTCAAATCATTGAATATTTTGAGTCTATTCTCCAAACCAAAAATAATATCATCAAATGAAACCAAATCAAATTTTTAAGCAAAGAATGGAATATGATAAAAAGTAAATTATTTACATTGAGTGATGAACAAGAACGAGCTGTGTGACCTTTTTGTTGAATCTAGGATCCCGAGAATGTTTTGAATGATCACAAATTTGTAAGTGAACTCAGTCTGTACTGATGAACTTGTTTGAGCTGATTTCTGTAACAGGACATAGTCAAGTTCAGTACAACGGTCGACCTGAGCTGAAGGAATGGACGACCACTGCACATGTAATATATATCATGAAGAACCATATGTGTGCAGTGGGCATCCTAGGAATATAAGCGGTCGACCAGTATCAGAGCAAGAGAGCATGTGAGCAGCAGTGAAGCACAAACGG
>LTAE01000573.1:0-10720 GCA_001647135.1 Pontederia paniculata
TTCAAGCCGGAGGAGAGCGGACACGACGTGGAGCGTAGGCATGAAGGTTCCACTTCCACCGTTCTCTTCTGTCTCCACCTCGACAAATCTATCACAAAAAACTGTTGGATCTTGTTCGATTTCTTGTTGAAACCGATCGTGGATTAAACGGCGACGCCATAGATTCGTCTCAAACGTCGCAGAGATGCCAAGAAGATTCAGGTCTTCCAGCGAGAGCTTCAGCTGTGTCTTGCGTAGGAAGTCGTGCGAGCAGACGCGGAGCCCCACCATCCCGCATGAGATCTGACGCCGTTCCTCCTCCTCATCAGCGGAGAGTCCCGGCCGCCAGAGGTTGTTGGTGGCTAGGCTGATAGGATTGGAGGATTCGTCGCCGTCGCCGTCGTCGAGGAAGTTCCTCGGGGCGCTGGAGAAGTGCGACGAGGACCTCCAGACGCTGAGGCGGATCATCGAGGCCGTACGCCTGGCGGAGGTCAAGACGAAGGCGGTGGTCTCGGCCATCGAGTCGGCATAGAGACCGGAGAGCAGCAGGCACCAGCGGAAAGACGGTTGCGTGGGTTCCTGGGCTCTGATACCAATTGATGAAATGAGAGAAAAGAATGGATTTCGAAACTTCGGATTGGGGATCATCCGAAGGATAGCTTCATATTCAACGTGGCGTATGTGTCTGCTACCCTCCGTCCCCCTCCACGCTCTTTTATAATTATCGATGTCGACTGTTACACATGACCATAATGGTCTCTTACTCTGTAACGGTCATCGACTCAATGATCATAACGGTCCATCACGGTCGTAACCAGTGATCACGACCGGTCACATTACAACAAGAGGCGTCCGAGGAGAGACGGCCAGGGAAGAGAGGTCGCTGTTTTTTTGGAGGAAACATTTTTTTCTTTACAGATGAATCGGTTATTTTGGAACAGAAAAAATCGGTTTTTTTAAGATTTAACTAATGAACTAAAATATTAAAACAGGAGTGTCGAACCACAGCATTGTTAATCCGACGATCCAAAAGCTTTGATCGCATGGTGCATACAAATATTGTGTATGCACCCTAATATTCCTCATATATATATATATGAACTAATTGTAATATATATGTATAAAAGGTCATGTTTGACGGCTTGACAAATGCATAAATCTTTTAAAGCTCTTAATTATTATCAATAAAATTATGTACCAATGTAATAACACACTTTTGCTCAAATCCGCAAGGGAAAAAAGAAACTTTCCTAGCAAGTGATCACCACGAGAATCTAATAGTGATCAATTGGTCCATATGTAAGGTATCACAAACAATCATTATTTTAGTGAATTATTTGATTCACATTTTCACTGTTTAAAAAAATTCACATATAAGTAGTCATTAATTATTATTATTTTTTTGCATTGTCCGAACTCATGTGGAATGAGACAAACATATATAATAACATGGCTAATTGATGACACCATCCTAAAATATG
Source organism: Pontederia paniculata (assembly GCA_001647135.1). NCBI lineage: Eukaryota > Viridiplantae > Streptophyta > Magnoliopsida > Commelinales > Pontederiaceae > Pontederia > Pontederia paniculata. The sequence continues at coordinate 1,461 of LTAE01000573.1, forward strand.
CAAATATTTGATTTGATTACATGATGTTTATGGCCAAACAATTGAAGTTCATTCGTATTATTGAAGATTGACGGACAAATGCTTTTTTTTGTAGAGAGATTAAAATGATTCCTTTTGTTATCTCTCTTGCAGGTATATTAGATAACATTCAATAAGGAAATATTCGTCATGTTCTCATATAATAAATTTCAATAATAATTAATAGGACAGTGACAAGACATACATTTGTTAACATTTTTTGGGTTCTTAATAGTGATCCCAAGGTTCTTTTGTTATCTGAATTTTGACATCTAATGCACTCGATAATAATATCATGTATATAAGTCAAATAACTAATCATTAAGATCAATTAAAGTGATTGCTTTGTCATAATTAATTGAATTAATTGTTGTAGTTATTAAAGAATATACCTTATAAGTGGATCCATAGTTGGTGATTTTTTAATCCTTAATTAAGAAATATATTTTTCTGATGTCATAAAATTGTAAGCAACAGCTATAAAAAGGTTTCCGAAATATCAATATGTCATGAGTATTTAAGGATTATTATTCTTTTTTTAAAAGAAAGCTACCGAAAAAAAATTTAACAGATTAGATCGGCTTGGAGTTGGTACAAGGATTATCATTTATCCAACACATCAAATTTTGATAATATTTTTATACTCATTCTTATAATCTTGTCATGCTGCCATTGATTACTTTATCCCTTGCTCATCTCCCCACCTCCATGTTACAAACTAGTTAACTTAAGATTTCGTGAACTAGCACAAAATTTATTCAATTAATTATGATTCATATGTCGGGTGGGCGAGGAGCAATAATAATTGAAACATTATTGTTTTACAGATGGAGCTGTTTTTTTTTATCTTAAAGAAAACATAGTTTTTGTTTGGTTGTGAAATGGTAAAAGAATACTGCCGCATTTTGCATATAAAGTGAAAATTATATGAATATTAAATCCCATTTAGTTAAGTAAGGCCTTGAAAGCTTTAACATAAACACTTCAATAATTCCCTCATTTTCTTAGCATTACCTTTTTCAAGCTGTCACTACTATTATAATGTTTCATGTGACTTGTCATAATACAATATTTTTATGAGTTAATCCCGACTTATTCAGATCGAAAGGCTTAAATTACTCTTACAAAGTGATGATTTTAAGGTCCGATTCCACATTCCTAATCTATCTCCGTATGTTCAGTTCAACCAACCATTTTATGATGACTTGTTGTAAAACAATAACCAATTATGTTTACTTGAAAATATACATTAGTTGTACTCAAATATAATTATATAACATTAGTACTATGAAAACATGATTGTGGTGTTATGAATTTCAATGTTTGATGAGATATCGGATTCAATATTAGTTATAAAATCTTTTAGTTTTTTAATATCAACCTCATAAGTGCTATTTTTAAATTAAACATAATTCAATTTTATGTAATTAATTAGTTTACGAAGTCCTTACAAATAACCAATAGTAAATAACTATATTATCATATTTTTATCTTAATTTTTTCATTATTTTTATTGAAATACCAACAAAATATAATTTCTGTAACTTATGAAACGTGAAGCATAAAAAAACGAAAAATGTCATTGTTATCATAATACTGATAAATCTATTGTTATGGAACTAATTCAATTTAATTTAAGAAGCATGAATAAGTTTTAAATAGGCTTTATTTCAATATTTAACTTCCTAAATTGGTAAACTTGTGGTTGTGGATCAACACTTTGATGATCCTAATATCGTAGATAAAGACAACTGTCATAATAGAAGAACTAAAATTATTTTACAAGTGTTATATCTCTTATGTGTTCGCTGATATCTAAGAAGATGCATAACTGTAACTTATTATCAGAGATCGGATCACAAGTAAAATGTAACTCTCGCACTCGCATTAAAACATACTAAAATTCATAGTTTTCATCCTCCTTTTGTCAACTGAAAGGGACAAGGAGTGCAGCGATCTTGGCGACTTGAGAATAAGTCGACGAATTGCATCGAGTAAAAGTATTCATGAGGTCGGATCAATTCGATGAATATGATAATTTTAATTGATTAATATATTTGATATAAATTTTAATTTTTAAAATTCGATCAATTCAACTATATTCAATGATCCAAAATTTTAGATTAAATATGAATCAATTTATTTTAAATAAATATTTTAGATTAATTTAAAATCAAATATATGAAAATCCATACTTTATATTTTTGAAAAGTAATGAAAAAATATGTATCTTCCTTTTTTAAAATATAAGTAATATCAAATATTATAAAAAATAAAAGAATATAAAAAAATAATCGATTAATTTTTCGAGTCAAATTAAACTCAACCTCTCAACACATCTATGCGATCACATAATAATTCTTTTATATTGAAGACAAATTTAAATTCTTCAGTTTTTTTCAGTGAATTGATTCAAACACTTTTGAAAGAAATTCAGAAAGAACCAAAGCGACATGCGCACAAAATGCATTGAGTCCGATCGACGTTTCCTTTCAACTTTTCAACCATTAATTCGGTTGTTAATCGACACCTGCATGCACCACCTTAAACCAGCCGCCGACACTTTGATTCATAATCTCATCAACCAATAATAAATTATTTAATACAAAATAAATAACCCATTTACTTTTATTTACTATATCTGTAAACGAGGATACAAAAAATAAGAAATAATGCACTTTAAACGACCTCAATGGGATTGCCCTAGTGACGTGGCACCTCTATCTACCTCAAACTCACGCGGTGACATCGGATTGGCCCCAGATAAATTGGCAAAATCTACCCGGAAATGGAAAAAGGAACATTTCTTACTCGCACCCTTTTCCCGACCCGAATATTCCACCTCGCGGGGTCCACATCTCTAATCCAAGATGCCCCACTCGTTGGCTTCAAAGTAATGCTGTCCACTTACCCAAACAGTTAACTCTGGCCTTGTGATTGGAGAGAAGCGGGTCCCACAGGTTAACGGCTCAGATCTTTGGCTGTCTTACCCACCACATGTAAACCGTCGATCTATCCATGGCGTAAAATATTGGGGGCCTATAAATTGCACGGGAAGACGACACCTCGAGATTTTGGGGGAAGTTTTTTTATTATTATTACTCATTTTTTAAAAAAATCAACTGCTCAGTTTTATCGACACCTCGTCGATTCCTTTTCTTCTCCGTTGCCGTGCTCCCCCATTTCAGTTGAAACTTTTGGACCAGTGGTTGGAAGGCGGATGCCGTTGCCGGAAGTTGGACGGTGGAGGCGAAGAAGGCCATAAAGTGGCTTGAGGATCGTCGGATTCCGGTCGTAATCCCTTTCCTGTTCGTACTTCTGAGGACCAGGCAAGTGGCTAATTGGCGGTATGGTTTACTCTCTAAATCGCGCCTTTCTTCTTTTGTTCACGAGTTTTATCCAAAAAAGAATTTTTTTTATGTTTATTTGGGAAATATGTGAGCTTTCCTCTCTTTTTTTTGTTCGTAAAACAAGAAACCGATTCGACCTTTTTTCCTCGTTCGTTGGTGTAGAATTTAGCAATGTTTCATGCAAAATGAGGTGTTTTCGAGCATTTTAAGTGGTAAAGTTAGATCTTTTATGGTCAGATTGGATGGGAAGAGATGCTGAAATGATTCTTCTTTTATATTTCGGCAGATACGATACATAAGAAATCTCTGTATGTTGGCATTTGATAGCACAGTGCATATTAAAGGGGTCTTTTTTGGCATCCTAGTGTGAAGATTCGCTTTGTTGAGAGATAATGGCGGTGGCTTTTACCCGCATATCATATTGGATTTGGAGCAAAAAACATCACGAGACCGCCAATTCCTCCCTCAACTCTGCTGATTTTCAGTCTGGGTGCCGGGAGCCGGAACACTTGAAGTTTCTGGCCGCAGATGAGCGCAGGATGCGTTCAAGTTCAAGGCAGGTCCGGAGGAAGCGGCAGAACCGGGATGAACGGCGGATAGATAAGGAGTATGATGTGGTTCTCGTGCCATCAGATGGAGGATGCATGTCAGGGTCGGAATCTGATGATTCTGACTGGTCTATTGGGTGGATGGAACCACATGCGTCTGAGTTCCAGGGTGAGAGCGAGGTAGATAATAGTTTTGCTGTTTTAGTGCCATGCTATGGCCGGGGTCGTGCCAATCAACGGTCAGAGAGCTACAAAGAACGTCCTTTGGGTGCAATTAAGTTCTTGGATGATGATATTCCTGGTGAGAATATGAATTTTCTTTGCTAAGATTGATACTTTAAAATTTGTGTTGTATTTCTTGCTAATGTAGTTATATGATTGGAATTCTTTGTGCCATGAATTATAAGGTGTTGTTATTGTTCGATGATGGTTCATATATCACTATAATTCCTCTTATCAGTCTAAGCAATCATGGATTCTGACTTCTTTTCTTATCAGATTTTGTATACTCATTTCTGCCTACAGCTTGCTTAAACCTATTATGTGCATAGATTTTCTTGATTCAAAGATGGGTGATTGCCTGAAGTCTTTACACTGAGCTTGGCCTTTATTCATGTAACCACTAATTAATCATATCCTCAATAAGTTACTATGTAGTTAAGGATGCTAGCTTGATTCTTTTTCTAACACAGGTTACACAGCACTGAGGTCTACATGGTGTCTCTAACTGGATTTTAGCTCTTGCTGTTTCAGCAGTCTTTTTCAATGAGGAAGCTTTATGTTTTTGTTCAGTTTTCTTGATGGGATTCTTTGGTATAATTTATAACGTTTTCTCATTTTCAACTGGGTATGTACAAACAATAGGAACTCATTTTTCAGTCACTTTTGCTGCATGTAGATCTTTATAGATTCTTATGTGGATATGTTTATGAAAATTGCTAAAGTCACAAAAATGTTGCTCAAAGTTTTGCATGTTGTCTCACTCTGAACAATTATCTAGATAACTGAGTATTATAACTTGCAGTCACAATAGAAGATAATGAAAAGTTGGTACAGAAAAGGGATTGGAAAGTATCTTTTTGAGGCTGAACTCTAATAATTTGTTGGAAAAATGTAGCTGCATATGTTCCACGATGAAATTGGTTTATGGCAATGAAAAGGACCTAAATATCTGAGATTATAACCAATTTAATCATGGAACATATAAAACTACTTTGTCTCAAACAAATTATCAGTGTTCCACCTCAAAGAGATGCTCTTCAATCCTTTTTCTGTACCGACTTTTCCTTATCTTCTATTGTGACCTCAAATTATAGCATCCAGTTATCTAGAAAATACGTTCAGAGTGAGCCGATATGCAAAAGTTTGAGCAAACATTTTTGTAGGGGCTTTTTACTTTCTTATCCTACTCTAAACCCAGGAACGTTGGATAGCATAATTGGAAAGATTCACAGTTTCGAAGTCAGATATCTGAAAGCATAAGCTTGTTTTCAGATTAAAAGGTTTGAGGTAAAACTTGATATTTGAACTTTTTATCTTGCCTGCAAAATTGACTTTTGCTTTGTTGTGTGGACATCCCTTGGTCACTGTAGTCCATCTTTTTTTAAGGGCAGTGCAACCCATCTTATGAAACCATTCTACATTAGCCAAAGCGTGTATTACAAATTTAAGTCATGATTTACTTTGTGTATATGCTTTTCCATCATTTCCTTTCTTTTGTGATGAAGGAAATGATGACTACTAAGTTCGTGTACTCATCCTGATATCATTGAATCTCGAAATCAAAATTTTATGTTCCGTTTTATTTTTATTCCAAAAGCAACTTTTAAAATTTTGATCACTTCAAATCCGTAATTTGGGATGCGAAGGTGAGGAAGTTGTATTGTCACTGAGAAAGCTGGTTAAATATATTTTTTGAGAAGCAAAATTAAAGGTTAAATAGATACTGGTAAGATATTTGTGGATCAAATTTACCTTTCTTGTTGAAACCCTTGTCTCAGCTGTAGAATCTGTCATTGTGTCTTCCCTTTGCTATAATTGTTCATTTGATTTCTTCTCTGATACATTTGGTCAAGTTTTTTTCTAAGAAATTGGTCCATCTGATCATCAATTACCTTATGGTTTAAACTATGATTGATTAAAAATTATATAACTCATCTTGATTCATTTGTAATTTTCATCGTGCAGATGGCAAGAAATATATAGAAGAATGGCTTGCTTCTCTTTAGATCCCAACTTTATGCAGACAATCTTTGATGGTCTGACCTTATGTGTCCATTATATTGCTTAGAAAATCTTATGGCTCATCCTGGGACCCAAAAAGGATGAAAGGAGAAAAGGGAAAATAATGTAAAACCTGAAATGATATGCTCTTTCAGATCGACCGTCTTGCTGGATCGCCAGTTGCTTATGATGTTCGTTTATTGCCCCTTGCAATCCAAGCAACTCAAACTTGACAAGGAAAGCAGTATATGCATTATGAGCAAAGAAAAATGTCTGATTGAAAGAAAAAAAAGGAAAAAAAAATGTAAAACCCTGAAGTGATATGTTCTTTCAGATCGACATTCCTGCTGGTTTGTCAGTTACTTGTGAAGTTTGTTTATTACTCCCCTTGCATTCCAAGCAACTCGAAATTGACAAGGAAACCAGTCTATGCAGTGTCAGGAAAGCAAAATGTCTGGTACTGGATTGTTAACATCTGCAGTTGATTTTATTCTTTTATTCCCTTGTTTTCTGGCTCCAAACCTGGATTCCCGGGATTGTGTACATATCGTGTAAATATACCTGAGGGCTGGAGCTGTCCTTTCTAATTTTGCTGTACATATTGTGGCTTATGAAGGCAGAACTCCTTGTATGACATATTCTTAACGTCATTAGAATTTTTCTTGCTTAAAGCTCTAACTAATGCTGTTATGAATTGTTCAAAGCATCTTTCTATAGACTTAATTGTTTACATTTGCAAACTTCGATCAAGTCATTGTTTCCTGCCATGTTCACTGGATCTTCTCTTACTTTGTCGATTTTATAACTCTTGAAGAATATCAAGCTTCAGATATCCTTTTCCACTGTGGAAGTGGAACATTCAAAGGAACAGAAGTTAGTGGAAACTAGAAAATCTACAACCTGTCGGCCAAATGCGTTCAGTCTGTCTGAAACCTCTGAACATTGTTCATGTACAGTGACTAGCTATAAATTCTTGGGTTTAATATTCATGTACAGTGAGGAAAGAACCCAATTTCCAATTTTGAGCAACATGGTTGTATGAAATTGGCAATTATCATAATAGTATATCTACTAAACAACTCAGATAAAATGCTGACTGCATTTGGCTGAAGCTAATAGATCAGTTGTTTCACATATGCCCATTGATCCATTTCCTTATTTTTATTTGATATCATAAAGACAGTCTCAGATTATGTCCCGTCCTAAGTTATAATTATGAATATTGGAATTTGATGAATGAAAAAAATGGATGTGTAATCCCATCCACATGCAAGTACACATACTTTGCGTTGAAAATATATGTTTATTTATAATTTAATATTTGAATAAAAATTTTAAATTTTCATGTGATCTCATATTTTTTGTTTTTAGAACCCACCTATGTTTAGAGCTACTAATAAATGACTAATTCGATATTCGGACGAACATCGATTTATCTAATAAATCTTGATCAAGATGACGTCTTTAAAATTCAAACTCGGGATTATCAGTCTTTTCTTTTCTCCGTACACAACTCCGGTAACAAGGCATGCCAACCATCGTTGGTTTAATCTTTTTTTTTGTCTTTGGAGGACTTTTGTTGATGGTATCTATTATTTTTTCTTTTCATTTATTGAGGTAAAACCTGATTTTTGAACACTCAATAGTTCTAATTTTTGCTCTGCATTGGTGGAAATGAACAAGATGATTACATGACTTAAAAAAAGCTCTACTCTTAAGAAGAGCCATCATTCCAGGAATAGCAGATACTCTAACTTTTTTTTTCCATTACAAAGAAAAGTCACTAGTCTAATATAAAAATAAAAATAGATTACATCTAAATCAAGACTTAAACTCTTGATCACTTATAAAGTTACTGAAGTGCCAATCACTCTACTAAGAATTGGTACACTTTCAAAATTTTAACTCCCTGCTTCCATACAAATTTATTTCTTGTAGGATATGAAAATTGCTTAATAAATCTTAATAAATTCTCAAAAGATTATTTTATCCTTTGTCTTTAGCATCAATTTTTTTATATAAGAATAAAATAGTCATACAAGGAATAATGTTAAGATTTAAGAAGTGGTATTAAGGGGATCCTCTCTCGTATTATAAAGCCTATTAATTGCATTCCTCTGCTCCCATTCTGTGGCATGAAATTCCTTTGCATACGGTTTCAGGTTGACGTATTGCTAGTTAGCTTTGAAGTCACTGTTTGCTCTAAGCTGGATGCAGCTGGATACTTGCCTTAGGAACACAGGTTTAGAATCATGGTTGACATGCATATGATGTTCAACCCCAATTAAATTTTTCAGGCCAATGCTGATTGAGCAACAGACGAGACATTGAGAGGACATAGACAAATTTCTAGTTTTCCATAGTAATTAAGGTCCTCACGCATCTTTATATGCAGTACCATGCACTAAATCTTTCAAAGTTAGGTAGGATATGCTTCAAGAATTCTCAAAGTAGGAAATGTATCAACAACATGGTTGTATAAGTTCAAGTGCAATTCTTTAGCAATTAATGTAAGTATATTGTACTAAATAATAATAGAATTGAAAAATACAAGAATTATATTTTTTTAATATGAATTTTGGTATTGAAAAATCTGATAGTTTCCGACTAATTTCTGGTAAATTTTCCCTCGTCCCATAGTAGTTAAGAGCAATCATCACATGATTCACGTTTCCTATATGAAATTTAGAGCAGAAACAAAGACATCTTGGCCAGAATAAAGGAGAAAAGTTAATAGTGCCTTGTTGTTTCTGAGATTAAATAAATTAATGAAAGATTCAATTGAAAAAGGGTAGGAAATTAAGATCATTAGAACCACCTGTGGAGCCTTCTCCAACATGTTATCCTTTGGCAGATAGTGCAAGCAATCTTTGATTGCTTAATTATGAATGGCACTGCATGCTTTATGATTGGAGGAAAATAATGATTTGATGGTTCATGATCCATCAGCTTTGATCCTAGCAAGAACCTTCAACTATCTTTTCTTTGCATCACTGCCACTTTTTTTATTTTCATAATTAAGCAAAAAGTAAATTGCTTATCCATCTATCTCATGACCAGCAAGTCCTCTCTCTCTCTCTCTCTCTCTCTCTCTCTCTCTCTCTCTCTCTCTCTCTCTCTC